>PVJO010003708.1:0-119440 GCA_004026905.1 Hystrix cristata | reverse complement strand
AACCGTAGGCATCATTCCAAAGGCCCTGGAGCTGGACATTATAAAAGCTGGCCATTGGGTGTCCCTGCAAATCGTGTGAAGTCCTTTAGTCCCTGTCATCTTGTCCTCAGTCTTGAAGGGGGATGAGATAAGTTCAGTAGATTTCGGGCTGATCAGTGCTGTGACAGACACTCCTAAGTGATTAACATGCCCATGTGCAATCTGAGCAGGGATCTGACCCAAAGTTTTAAGGGAACAAAGGAGGCAGATATAAAGTGAAGGCAGAGATGCCAGGCTTCATCCTACTTTCAGTTACAACTGGTCACTGCAGGCCCAGACTCTAATCCCTTGTTACAACTCCTAAATTCTTCATTCTCCGCTGACTTCTTTAATGGTGGGTTAGGCGCTGTTCTGCAAGGACCACATTGATTTCCAGGATCTCTTCCCAATTACTTGTTGTGGTAGTGATTGTGTACCTGGAGCTTGATGGCTGGAAAGTAATGTCAAGAGTTAGAAATTGGTTGGCAGGAGATTTATTTTCCTCCCATCTTCACCTCACCTCCTTCCTGTAACCAAGGGCAGTTTAGGTCAGAAAAGGGCAACCATAGCCAACCTTTGTTTATTTATTTTTTTCAATACTGGGGATTGAAGCCATAGACTCACACATGCTAAGCAAGTGCTCTGTGTTTGAGCTGTACCCACAACTCCTTTAAAAAAAAAATTTACCCAGTTTGGCCTTGAAGTTGAAATTCTTCTGCCTCAGCCTCCAGAGTAGCTGGTGTTACAGGTATGCATCAACCTGCTTGGCTCAGCCAAGTTCTTGAAAATGGTGTATAAGGCTCCTACATGACCAGCATCTGTGCAGTGATTTCGTTAAAAACAAATACAACCAGCCACCACCACCACCATTTCTTGTGTGCAATCTCAGCAGTGAATATATTGCTCCCAGTGCAAATGCACTTGGTTGAAAGAAAAGTAGGTACTCAGGAGACAGCTTGTGATAATAAGTCAATTCCCATATTGTAACTGAGCAGGACTTGGTGATTAGAAGACTCTCAGGGGTAAAAATTGCTGTAATTAAGATAAACTAATTGGCAGATTTGTGCAAAATACAGGTTTTTCTGTGTTGATTCTAAGGAAGCCAAATAAGGACACTATATGTATGAGATTTTTTTTTTTAATAGTATGTTTTTCCACACCAGGAAATGGGGCCATGAAAACTTTGGTATTATTATGCATAATAGGAAGATATAATGAGAGGTAAGGCAGACTACATTGAATGACTGTAGGAGAGAAGGACAAAACTCCTTGCCCTAGAGTATGGACCAAATAGAGCACTGTAGGATTAAGTGGAGACGTGAAGACAGGGATTCATGGACCCAGCAGCTTTCTGATGGGTTCGTGCAGGGGTATGGTGGTAAGGGAGTGGGTGGTTTTAAAGGACTTTATTTCCAGGCCTTAACTTTGATACCCCACATTATTCTCCTTTCCCAGTAGATCTTCTGTCCCTTGACAAGAGAAAGGCGAGTCTTCCCCGCATCTGTAATCTTTCTGGTGTTCCCTTTAGCCCCTACACGTAGAAAAACATTTGGGCTCCAAACAAAGGAATGATTGAAAGAGAAGTGTTGGTGCTGATGAAAATTAATGACTCTACTGACAGGATAACAGATACTTTTGCAATGCAGGTGGTACCCACTTCTGTATTTTCAACAAAATTGAAAAGGGACTTAATTGTGTTGTCAGTTGATCATTAAAAATAATTTTGGTGGTAGAGCACCCTGAGATTTTTTTGGCATATGTCCCAGAAGAAATTCAAACTATTGAGGCAAGTTAATATAGCAGACTTAAATTTCCATGTAGTTATTTGTTTGAACAAGCTTTCTCATCTTTCAGATTAAAAAAGGGGAGGGTTCATGTAGGAATAAAATTGATGCACACTTTAGGATGGTTACTCTACAGAAACATTTAACTGGAAAAAGTACCATATGTGTCTCATTAAGAGTTGCCTTGCTAAAACAATTTATTTTTATTTTAATAATCCTTATAAAATACATAATATTTGTTTTTATTAATTGTGTATAACTAATATCAAATATAGATCAACCCAAGTAAAGAAATAATGGATTCCATAGTCACAAGAGACTTTTAAAAATTTATGTTTATATTTCTTTGTATATGAATTTAAAAAGTTCTTCTGATCATAAATGTTACTCTTAGTTTTTTTGTTTTCTGACATCATATGATATTTATGTGCATATAACAATTTTTGGTAATTTATGTACTTGTTTTATGCATGCTTAATTTACAGAGATGTATGATAGAATGATTTATAAAACTTTCAAGCATAAAAATATTTTACATATTATAGATAAAATTCTCTGGGGAGGGGATAGTGGAATGGAAATAATCATAAGAAATAAGAAAAGTATTTCTGTTACACAAAGGTTTTAGAAGTATTTTTTTTTCTGTGTATAATGACACAGAGCAGATAGTTTGGTGTTTTGATTTAGTTGGATACATGTTTGAGAATCATGTTACAGTTTAATTTTCAAATGTTGTTATTAGATACCTTGGGAATATAGATCCTTTTTCATTATTTAAACTTGAAATGAAAAATATTAAGATGTCCACTTTAAAAATGTACTAGGGGAAACAGGTGTTGTAATTCTTTTAATAGACACGCAGGCAAAAACATTTTAGAAAGCATTGAGATAAAGCATTATGTAGCGAATGTGAAGAGCTAGTCATCTGGAAATACAATATGTAAGTGAGAAATTGTAATTCCTGAAATTACAATATTGTAAGTCCTGAAATTGGGCACAGTTATAAGTTTCTGGAGCCATTTGGGGTCATGATGGAGTATATTGGAAAAAGCACTGTCCATATCCTAAGATGATGGTGAAAACTTGTAATTAAAAATAGTAATTATAATTGTTGTTTTTTTAAAAATCTACTTTTATTCCCCATCTTTGGATGCATGTGTTTGTGTTAGCATATGCACCTGTGTTTGTGTGTGTGCATTTGTTTGTTCTAGTGTGATGATAAAGAGAAGCATTTTGCTAAAGATAAAATTCAGTGAGGTTGTCATTTTGTGCAAGATGGTACCTACATACCTTTCCATGATAGTGTCACAGCTGAGCCTTAAATCAGCCAGTGAGTTGGATGAGCTTCGCCATTAGGAAAGCCCTTGGGAGCGTAGAGGTCAAGGCCAAGTGTGTTTTGAGGATTGCCGCAGTCTTTTCCAATTGTTGGGCATGTGTCAACAATTTGTTTTTGGTGATAGAAGCCATCTCAGGTTGTGCTCTTTTATCTGACCAGATACCACAGACTCTCAGAGTCCACGGAAAAGTTGAAGGTCTTCATCCAGGAAAGGGAGAGAGTCAGGATACGGCAGGGTTGTGGCCAGAGTCCAAACCATGCCTGAGGGGCCAAGGCAGAGAAGGATGCAGGTGGTGAGTCTAGAGGGATCTGGCACTAGATGGTGAGAGAGAGGAGATGGAGAAAGGTAAGGAAGGACAAACCTGCACAGGAAGGCTGCAGGGGTGGCTCTGAAGCATCCTGGTGGGTCACCTGCTTGGGGCTGTTGGTGGAGATCCTGGTCTCTTCCCCTCGCCCTGGGTCCCAGCCCTATCAGCACCTCACTGATAACCTGGCTTGCTCGCCTTTTGGTCACTGCATTGTTGGACGGAATAGTGCTTAGGTAGCCATTCTCAGATCCATTCTTCTTTGGGAATAGCCAGTACAATGTCTGGCTCTGGGGTTTTGCTGGGTCAGCACCTGTCCTTGGGCATTTCTAGGCTTTCCTTCAGCTGGCATAGCTATGACCGGGGTCTCCTTCAGCTCTTTTTAGTGTTTTTGGAGTATGTGCTAGCCTTTGGGAGCAGGTGTGATTCCTAAATATTGCTCAGCTAACCAACTATTTGGGAAACAAGACTAGATCCCAGTGGAACCCTTTTGAACTAGCTGCTGACTGTCTTTAAAAGAGCAGCACAGGCTTCAAAGCCACTTCTGTTTGGCTGTGTTATTAATCTCTTTAGGAAACGATTCCTTAGGGAACCAGGATAAGAGGGCCTGCTGCCTACAAAACAGCTGCCTTGCCACTAAGTCTTTAGAAAGAGACGATGGAAAATAACCTAGTACAGCAAGGGCTATTGTCCGGAAGTGACATTTCCTTCCTCCCCAGAGTTGTGTTGAAACATGGAAAAGTAATTATAAATTGGGGTCAGGGGTAGAGAATCTTCTCTTTCACGTTTTCTTTGTGACACAATGCATGAGGGAGATCATGTTATTTAGCAGTTTTTTTGTTTCTTTCTTCCTAGATTTTGGACAGAATGTAAAATCTATCACTATAGTAATCAAGCAAATATATAGAATATCGGAGAGATTGCACCAGATTCCGTGTAATCGTGGGTTGGCGTTTGAGCTGTTGACATGCCAGATGTCTTTGTATCAGTGAGATGATAAATGCCCATGTGACCAGACTGGTTGTTGTGAAGGCTCACATGAAGTAATTAAGTTTGCTGCCTAGTTTGTTCAGATCTGAGACTGTTATCTACCCATGGGGGTCTTCCCCCCCCAACAGTTTCTCATTTTCACCTGTGTGCTTTGTAGGAGAAAATAATATTTAACACTTTAAGGTTGAAAATTTGGAAATATCGAAAAGCATAAGGAAAACGTGTCATCATCTATTTATCCTATCTTTATTTTTTATGTATGTGGTGTATTCTTACAGTAATAAGACCATATAGTATTTACCAGTTAACGTTACGGTTTTTCCACATCATGGCAGATTGTTCATACAATTTATCTGTTGCAGAATATAAAAAATAAAAAATTAGAATTGCTGTAATTTTAAGTAATACTGTCTGGTTTTAGAGGGAACGGTTGCCCCAATTTTGACCTTTGTTTCTAATGCTGACAAGTTAAGTACTCTTCTAAGCCACTGGTTCCCTTCCTACATGGAAATGGAGATTACGTGGCTTATATCTGGGGTTAGGCGCTTCTTAGGTTCACTTGCCCAGAGAGGACAAGTCCTCTGTGAGATCTGGCCAGACTCCCTTCTGACAGGAAATACTGCAGGGCCCTAAGAGAGAGGGGCTGGTACATTAAAGCAAGCCTACGTAGTAAAGAAAAAGCATCTAGCTTTTCTTAGTCGAGGAGTGTTCTTGATTTTGCAGATATTTCCTAGTTTGGTCAAATGAACATTAGCCTGCTAGGTGGAGGATATTTCCTTAAATTGTTCTGAAAAATCCCAAAATGTACAGCACAGAAAACTTGGTGGGACATTTGTTTTAAATTTCATTTGGGCAGTGTTATTGGCCACATGTGTCTGCACTCCTCCAAATTCATAACTGAAGTTTTAACCAAGTTCCTTAGAATATGAGTGTATTTGGAGAGAAGTCTTTTAAACAGGTTCCTAAGTTAAAGTGAGGCACTTAGGACGGGCTTTAATCTAGTCTGTAATCTAGTAAGAAGAGGAAATTTGGTGCATGCACACACTGTGATTGTGTGTGCACAAAGGGAGGACCATGCGAGGACACAGCCAAGCTTGTGACCAGATGTCAAGGAGGAAGGCCCCAGTGGAAACCAGTTTTGCCAGTACATTGATCTTGGATTTGTAGTTTAGAACTGTGAGAAAATGAATTTTAGTTGTATAAGCTGCCCAGTAGGTGGTAGTTTGTTATGGCAACCCTAGCAAACTAGAAAGCAGCTGGAGGAATCATTTGAAATATTTGGAAAGTTTTTTCCAAGTATAATAATATGGAAACATTTTCAAGATGTATATGAATAGAATACCTTAGAGGGCAGGAGCTGGAATAGGGTTGGAGGGTACCTAGGTAGATGCAGGTTTTTGGTAAAGTTCTAGCTCCTAGGTTCTATGGTTAATTCAGTGTGTCGTTATGTTGTTATATTTTATAATTTACATCTGTATAACGTGTGATTTTTTTTCTCCCCCGTGGATCAAATATGCTAAAGATGAAGGAAAAATGTAAATATAAAAAAGGGCAATAACGCTTGTTTACATGGATTTTGTTTAGTGAAATAATATATAACCTGTTGAAAATTCTTGGTACTATTCATTTTCATAGTTACTGTTTTCAGTAGCTATTCTATGAAGCAGATTGTAATTGTATTCGTTAGTTGTTTCTTTATGGGAAATAGGTTAGTTATTTTTCTATTTAAGAGGAAAATCAGTATCAGAAGTGACACATTCAGCCTTGCCCATGTGATGTGAAAATGCAGAAGCTTAAGCCACTGAAGCATGATTCTGAAATATCTGTGCTTTGAAGGAGGCTCAGGACTATTGTTAAAAGTTTTTCTAACATTTAAAATTGAAAATGCCACATCTTTGAAAATAGGTCGGGGGTAGTTAGTGGAAGTAGTTTGATCTACAGTCACATCAGCTTAACTTTTTTTTGGCACTGCTACTATAGAGGTTTTTCATGTCAGTAACACACATTTTAAATGTATGGCAGTGGTTGTAAGGTAGAATGTATGGCAGAAAAGCAGTTTTTTTTTTTTTTTTTGTTTCAACAGAAATGATACAACTTCTGAGTATACTGAACCTATTTTTGTATATTTTAATATTGTAATACTTATTTGTGGAGAGACAGTTACTTCATTTACAAGTTTTTTTTTTTTTTTGGTGCTGGGGATCGAACTCAGGCCCTTGTACTTGCCGGGCAAGCACTCTAATCACTGAGCTAAATGCCCGAGACAGTTACTTCATTAGGTTTTCTGGTTACTTAAGAGTCTCCATTTAGTACTCCAATTTAAAATATTTTTAAGAACATTGTAGGAAATGTTAAATATTCTTTCCCTGTTAGAGCATTGTGAGTATAGGTGGCTCTTTTGTGTAAGTAACTGAGGTCATCATTATGAAGGCACTGCTTGCTTAGAAGTATAGTCATGTCTTTGGAGCTAGTGAGATCTGTATGCTTTAGTCCTATACTAAATAACCCTAAATGTATATGCTTTTAAAAATGTTTTCTTTGCTTTACTTTTTCTTTCTTTTTTTGTTTTCTGACTATCACTTACAATTTTCTTTTCTGCTTTTTTTTAAAATTTTTTATTTTTACCAAGAACATGTAATGGTACATTGTATACATAATGTTCATAATCAACATGGTTATTTTGTACCTGTACATGATACATCTTGGTTTCCCCCCTCTTCCCCCCTTCCCCTCCCCTCCCCTCCCTTCCATTCACCCACCCCTCCCTATTTGCAACAACTCCTTGTAATTTGCTGCCTCTCTCTATTTTGATGGGAATGGAGATGATAACAAACATTTAGTGGTTGTGTATAAGTCATGGACCTTAGAACCTAAGAAACTCTATTTCAGGAAAAAGCTGTTGATGGAATTTATGGTATCTAGTTGAGTTACTCAGCTGTGCAGCTTAATACCTCTTCTGGTATGTGCCTGATGTCGGTGAGCCCAGGTCAGTGCTGGTCAGCTCCCTGATGCAGTTTGGTGAGCTAGCACAGAGGCGGTTTGTCTCCCACCGCCTCATCTGCTATGGCCCTTCAGTTTCTGCATTTGAGAAATACAAGTTTCCACTTCTTGCCAGAGTGATTTGTACTTCAGCATAGGTGCCAGCAGTCTCATCAAAGGCTACAGCAGAGAAGGGGAGGAAAGCACAAGGCCTGGGATGGTCCACTGATGCATAATTGGCATTTATCTACTTCTGCGTTCCTTGGGTATTAGATGATATTTTGGGAAATTTCATGGGTCAACCACAGAAGAGTTTGTAATCTCCTGCTTCATAGAAAATGCTTTCTTTTAAAAAAATCAAGTATTTGCATTGTAAAATTCTCAATTTAATCTTTCCGAGATGTAAATGATCTTGTTCTAAGTAACACTTTAATTTTTGTGTTTAAAATTGCATCCTTCAAGCTGTGTTGCTACTGGTAGAAAGATGATAGCTTTGGCGAGATAGTGAGAATACAAATGTTTGTGTGTGTTTTTCTTATGTGGTACCACACAGGGTGGTTTATTTATTTGTTTATTTATTTATTTTAAAGCTCTGCAGTGTTTAAATTGTAATTTTTCATGGACTTCTGACCCAAACTGGGACGACAGATGTACCTGATTTTCTCCTTCACTGATTTATAAATATAGTTGTAAATAGAATTCAGAATCACTTTCTTCCTCAGCCATGTTCAGTGTTTACCTTGCCTAGTTTCCTTATGCTTACTCATATTTTTAAAAGAATTTTTTTGTATGCGTGATAGCAGGTTACTGAAAGGGAGTGACTTTGAGACTTTAGCTTACATGAGTCCAAACAAGGTAGCCAGGTGAGCACAGATACTAGAACAGTGTGATGGATTTAAGATGGAAGCCATTTAGCTGTCTTTCATTGTAGTCTAGATGAAAGACACTTTAAATTATTGAAGTTTTGAACAGTTTCCAGAACTCATTTTAGGTTGTTTTACAACAAATTTAATGATTTAAAGGCAGTTTAAAGCTTGATTGGTAACTTGATTTACCTGGCAGCTAGTAGTCCAAACCGAGAGAATATTTTAAAATACTCATGGGCAGTAGGATTTTTACACCAGAAAACATAACACATGGTGGGTTTAATGATTCAAAAAAGTAATGTAGTTTTCAAATTATAATTTAGATATAACTGATCTTTGATCATTATTCTGTTTAGATATCTACATCAATTGTAGGGCAATTGTTATTTAGAGTTAAGGAGAATGAGAAGGGACATGTGCTAGCATAGGAGAAAGTTAAGCAGATTTAATTTTAAATGATAAAATTAAAAGGTTTAAAAGATCTTAAGATTTTATTATTTAGTAAGTACTTCATTTTTTTTTTCCCTGAAAAAAATAGTGAAGGCACAGTTAATTGAATTGCTTAGATTTATTCAGGTTGGGTTTGAACTAGTGGTTAAGGAAATAGTACAAAGACACAAACGGTTGAATGTTCATTGAAGTATGGAATGGGGAGTTTTTATTGTTGATAAGTTAAAATAAAATACTTGAATATGTGTGATCTCTTCTCCACCAAATGATGTCTGTGTGTCTTTCTTGACTCTTCTGTTTGCCATGAGCGTTTTAAGTTAATAGGCTGATTTCCTAATGCTCATTACTGTGTTCATGGGTTCTATAATAACTTGAGTGTTTCTGCTCAGTGACTTTTCTTGTCTTTCACAGCACCACTTGCCAGGTGGGACTGGTACCATACAGCTGTGCATTGGGGAGGCATTGCTGACTTCAGCCAAGACCAAATTTGGGGCCTTTGACTACTGCCCAGAAGTGTTGCCAGCTTAGCTACTTGACCCCCTGCTTCTGCTTTTCTTTTCCACTTTCACATGGAAGGTGTTTGCTCTTCTTTTGGCGTAGTCAGTTAAAAAACAAAAACGAAAACAAAAACAAAACCCTTGTGAGAACTTGGAAGTGAGAGGCAAGTTTGATCCATGTGGTATAGTTTCGTTCCCTAAAGAATAACATCTATCAATTGAGATCCTGGGACTTTGGTCCAGTGATATGCCATCGTCCCGTTGGACTTTTGTCTACTGATACATTTTTTTTTTGTAATTGAGAACTATTGGAGTTATGTCCGATGGGGACTTTGGAAATTATACACCATTTTACCTGCTTTTTTCTCTGTCCTTCTCCAACAAACATGCAGTGCATTTCATTAAAGTAATGACAATTTAAAACAGTTATAATTACAAGAATTCTTTTAAGCAACTCTTATTACCAAAAGAAGTTATCGTAAACATTTAACCCGTGTCCGTGATACTACCAGTATTGAAAACATGTTAGGAAAGCCTTACAGCCCAACAAGGTCGATTTTCTTTTGTTAAACTTTAAAAGGTTCTGCTGGATTGCTAGATCCCATTTTCTGGAGAGAACCGAAGTTTAGATTTAAAGCCAAATACATTCTTAAAGAATTTGATTTGAAGTACAGTAAAATGTTGCTTTGAGAATAACTTGCTCTGCAAGTGTTCTGCAAGATGAGCAATCATTTCTAATAAATTTTAACTTGATAAACAAGCGATGTCTTGGAATAGTAGTACGTGATGCCAAACGTCATAAACTCACAACTGAGCCAATAATTCTCTCTCTCACTTCGGGATTATGTGTGATTGTCCTCCAACAGCAAGAAGTTATGGAGGAAATCTCATCTGCAGAGGGGGAGAAAAAGGCAGAGGAATCCCTAACTTCACATGAGACTGGGGACATGTATAAAATTTATTAAACTGCAAATTTTGTAGAAAAGCACCACCCAAACAGGGCTGTAGCAAGGTGAGTGATGAATCTGTTTGAGGACAATGCAATGTCACATTTCCCTGAAATTGTCAAAAGGAGGTAAAAGCAATTGTCATTAAATAGGTTTTTTGTTAAAATTGCACAAAACAACAAAGACTCTATTGAGCCAATAGATAGCGGTGATTTGGCTAGTGATAGTGAGTCATCCTACACAATGACCCACCTTTCACATCTCTCATACCAGTCACAAAGGTTTTCAAAGGTAAGTGTAGGTTAATTTATTTTTCTTTGTATTTTGTATTTTCTTATTTCATACTAAATTACAGTATTGTAGTCATTTTTCTGTGAATATTTTTGGGAGCGGAATGATCATCTGAGTTTCCATTCTTTCGTATGGGGAAATTCGCTTTGATGTGCAAGTGCTTTGGGTTACAAGCGTGTTTCTGGAATAAATTATGCTTGCAAACCAAATTTTTACTGTATGTATTTAAGAAACACTAAGTGTGCTGTATAATCAGTAAAGATGTGCAGGATATTCTTAGTCTGATTAGAATGGGGTAATTTTACAAAACTATTTCATTGGGTTACATGAGTATTAAATTGATGAATATTTATAAGCATTTAGAGAAGTATCCGCCTTGCCTCTACTAAGCTCTGTGTAAATGTTTGCTAAATAAATGATTAAATAATAATGAACAAGTAAATAAATGGGACCTCTCTTTGGCTGTTACTAATTGTGTTAGGAGTGGGCACACAACCCAGAGACAGCCATCCATCAGCTGACATTGGCGTGATTTTGGTCTTGCTCGAAGAAGCTAGGCTAGATTCTTCTTCCAGGAAGTTATACTTGGGAGGTGAGAAATTAAATCAATTAGCTGTCAGAAAGGGGATTCACAGTCCAGTGAAGAGGGTAGCCATTAAAGGATGCATGCAACAAGAGGTGCCATTGGCCAGGCAGTGAAGAGAGTGGAGCCTGTTGTGTGAGGGAAAAGGGAGAAAATGAAGAGGTTGAGGGGAGGGCAAAATTCCAGGGTGTGGGACTGAGCTGTGTCAGAGTGGGCACCCCTCCCATTCCGTTCTTTTTGTTTATTTGTCTTGTAACTTGAGTGAAGCTCTGTTCCTTGTGAGACAAAGGACATGTTGTGATTAGTCCTTCACAACAACTAGCTTGGCATGTTTTAATTTATTCTTTTTTGCTAAATGGTTATTTTTGTTTAGGAAAAACCCACCTGTTGTTGTAGGATGTGGCAATAGAGGCAGCAGCAGCTACAACAGCAGCTATAAGAAAGAACAAATGAACTTGTGGCCTTCCATGGTCAGGCAGTGTTGTGTTGCTGACAATAAAATGAACAAAGAAACGTCACAAAGCTGCTGCGTTTGCCTCTTTAATGGAGTCCAGTATCCTTGGATAATTCAGTAATGCTTGAGAACATCTTGTGTTTTAATGTAAGTGACTAGATCAATAAGAAAAGGTTAAATTGTGTTTACTGTGGCTGGTACTCGTTTCTGAGCTAAGGTAGAAATGCCAGTTTAATCAGACGAACTTTGAACATTGTATGAATTGGTGTTTTTTTACTTGCAAGTGATAAAACCCACCTTGAAAATGTTGGCTCATGTAACTGGTAGTGCTAGAGCTGAGCTGGCTTTGGGCAAAGCAGAAATGGAATCTCTTTAAGACTTTTGCTTCAAGCCTACTTGGTTGGAGATTTTGGAGAGACAGACGACAGAGAGACAGAGACAGAGATGGACAGGGACACCCACTGTCTTCCTCCCTCGCAACATCCACAGACAAAAATAAGTGAAAGAATGTAGGTCCTTCTTGGGTCACATGCCTACTTGCAGATGTACCACGCTTTCCAGAGGGATAATGGCTGAGATTGGTCCAGTCTAGGTCACATGCTTCCTCTGAGACAAGGGGACCAGGGTCCCACCAGTGACAGCGCTGCCAGCACTGTGCAGGTGGGAGGAGGGGAAGTCCGTGGGGGAGGAGTGCTGGCAGACAGAGACAAAACTTCCACTCCCGGCAAGTGAATGGTAGCGTGTTTGTTATTCAGGAAACCACTCCTTCCAGAGCTCTGCTCTCTCGATGCCAGATAAATGAGGTTTCACACTCTGGAATTACTTACTCTTTGGAAACATGCAAAGTAAAAATTGTGATGTGTTTAAAAAATTACACAGTATCATTTTTAATCAGTTTTTTAAATATAATTTATAAAGAAAGAGACCCTTTAAAAAAAAAACTAGCATTTTAACAACCGCAGTAGTAATGATATACCTCCATGTCTCCCCTCCAAATGTTCGTTTTAGAAAGTGAAGCTAGTAGATGGGGGCTAGTGAGTGAATTTGGAATACTCTTTAGTTAAGATGCTTGAAATGAAGTTTTTTTTTTTTCTTAAACAATTCTTTACTTATAGTCACAGTGGAAAAATTATTTTGAGTCAAGGGTCCTCTAGTTTTGTTATGGCACATTAACCAAGTTTTGAAATATCATAAATGAACTATTGCCCTAAGTGGGCAAGAGACACTGTTCGAGAGCTCAGGTTATCCCCAGGAAAGCTTAACCTACCTTCTTTCTGTAAATAAAGCATCCCTCATACTGTATACATTCCCCCAAATATTCTAAACAGGCGTCAGGGGCAGGTTCCCTCCCCCCCCCCCCCACTAAAAGACTTTGCTGCTTGAAGGTTAGGGTTAGGTAAAAACAGCAAGTTAAAAAAAAAAACAGCAACAGACTTTGCTTCTTGAAATTAGAATGTGGAACTAGCAAGCTGCTTTTGTGTTTCATAGGTTGTTACTATGATGAAGGCAGATCCTAGAATCAAAGAAAAATCCTCAGATTATCCTTTCTATTTTTTTTTTTGATTATCCTTTCTAGTCTAATTAGAATTTGTAGGAAATGTAGCCTTCTATTAGATTTTCCATGGCAGATGTGAGTGATGTACAGTATTTATCTCTCAGCCTTGTTACCGTGAGCCTAGATTACAGTATATGAATCAAGAAGAGTGTATGACATTTTCTTAGTTAAATTCTATGATGGGAATCTGTCTTACTCAATTTTTAAAGCAGGTACACCGAGTTTAGTAGTCCATAGAATTTTTTTCTCACTTTCACTTATATTGAACTTCTGTAGGTCATAATAAATACATTCAGTGTTCTAGAAATATTTGTATGTGGGGTATATTTAAAGACTACTTGTCACCAGGTAGACATCTAATAGGAAACAGTAGGATATTTGCTGCTTATAAACCTTTTCTGTACATGACTGTTTTCAGTATAACTTAATTGTTAAAATACTAAACCCACTGGAGTTAATTCTTTTTGTCCCCTCCTGTGTGTATAAATTAAATGTCTCCACCAGAGTACAAAAGGCGAAGGGCCACAGGGGTGATTCTGATGGTGTGCCTGGGAGAGCCCAGAATCCCTAAGCCAGCTGTCAGAAGGAAGTGGTGAGATGTAAACCATGAATGCAGTGATAGCGTCTTTTAATAGAGCCGTAGCCAAGCATACGTCAGTCCTTTAGAAAGATGAATGTATAGTAGGCTAAAGTTTAGCAAAGTAATTGTTTCTTCTGCTGAAGGAACATTCTGTTTTCTTCCCTGACCTCTGGCTGGGAAATGGTGATGCCTGTTTAAGGAGACCACCCAGAGCTGTTCAGATTTCTGTTTGACCTCTGGCTGCCACGTGTAGATTCTTGATGATTTACTAAAGAGATTAAGATGCTTTTCAGAGAGCCTGGGAAGGCTTGGTGGGCTTTCTTTGCCCCAGCTGCTCCTGCCTGGGAGCTTGCCTCAAACGTCTTTTTCCAGGAAGAACTGTACCTATAATCCCATGAAACCTGCAGTGGCCTTCGCTGCCTTTGAATGGCTGTGTCTTTCTCATACTCTTAGGGCTTGATATTATTTGTTAGTTCTTAGCCCTGTGTGAACTAACATTTGCTTCGCCAATTATATTATCCTACCAATTCAATTTGTAGAGTTGTTTTGCAAAGAAAAATTTTATTATCTTATTTGCTGTTCACAAAAGCCCTTTGAGAGAGGTACAGCCGGATCTTACATTTGCAGATGAGTTAAGTCACAAAGTTAGATAGTTGTGGCGCATTTGCCTGACTGCAGTGTACTGGAGTGGACAGATGGGTACTAAAAAGTGTAATATGTAGTCCTTATTATACAGAAGTTTACATTCTGGGCAAGGAGGGAAGTTGTACACAGTTACTCTACATTGTGGTAATTTGTTTTGTGGAAAATGGGGAGAAGGAATTGCTATTGGCTTTGGGAAAGTTTCTGGGGGAGGACCGTCATACACAGTTATCCCTTTGTTTCTGAAAGGGTGATTGGTTCTAGCTGTCCCCTCAGATACCAAAATCTGAAGATGTTCAAATTATTTATATAAAAGGTGAAGTATTTACATATAATTTGCACAAAAAGTATTTTACTACATACTTAAATACTTCTGGTTTACTTCTAGTACCAAATAAAATGTAAGTGTTATATAAATAGTAGTTGTATTGTTTTATTGAACAAGGTCAAATGGAAAACTTCTGTGCATGTGTAGGAATCAAATGATGCAGGACCTTAGTTGCTGGACAAGGATTTTAGTTGGGGCATGTATAAATTTGAGGGAGAGAGTGACAGGATAAAGGTGGCAGCAGAGAGTAAGTACCTAGAAATGAGGACAAGGGCAAAGGGACTGCCACAGAGGGCAGAGATTTGAATGCAAAGGGCAAGAAATGCAGGTGTGAGAGACGTCCTGGAAAAGGAAAAGAAAGCCCCAGCCAAGTATGGGCCAGGGGTGGGTGTGTGTACATTGTAGAATGGTGTAGACTTGAAAAGCTGCTGGAGTGTCATTCTCAGGGAATATAGCATATTTTGGGAAGGGCATATTTGTGGCATACACTGATAGGTAGAACACAGAAGGGGTTTGGTTACAGTCACAAGGACGAATTGCAGCAGACTTGGTCTTGGGCTTCTGTTACATCCTCCGTAGCAACCAGCACAGAGCAGACCACTTTACAAATACTTATTGACTGCAGTAATAGGATTCTTTCCGCTGGCTTGTGGTTACTTGTAGATGAAGCTGAACTGAATCTTAAGTGTACGGTTTATACTATAGTGATAATAAATTGGAATGAAGAACAAATATTTAAAATACTTACTGAAATGAATAATTTTTGAGTGCCGTCAGGAGATTAAAAAATACTCATTTGTAACTAAACAATTGAGAAGCTAATTAAAATAGTTTTCCATCATTTATTGTGAGAGGTTCGCTAAAGACTTATTGAACAACCCTTTGAATTTTTTTTAGTAGATTAAAAGTGATAGTTTCTTTGACTTTTTCAAAATGAAAATGTCATTTCATTACTTTGAAAAGTAAATGCAGGCTATAAGTATTTGTTCATATGGGGAACTATAACTGGTTACTTGATGATTTTCTGAATTTTACCATGACTTGTACATTAGGTCAAAATAGTATAATCCATTGTCTTTAGGGATCTCAAGGAATAGAGAAGAAAAAAAATCACAGTGAAAAAACAAGCAAAGGTATAACTTATCCAAACATATTATGTACTAAATTTACTTTTGTATCTGTATTTTTGCTTCAATTATTCAAAAGCATTTATGGAGTTCATCCTCTGCACAAGTAGTACATACTGGGGACACACAGATAAGTAAGACTGTCAGTAGTACCAAATCCACCATGTTGTGGTCGCTTCGGCAGCACATATACCAAATCCACCATGTTTCTAGTGGAAAGTGGTTCCTAATTCTCCTGGCCAGCACCGTCAGCAGCCTTTGGACATGAGGATGTGGAGCCTAGCAGTCCCAGCTTTAACCTGCCACAGGTTCCTAGCCAGATCTGTATGTCAGTATTGTTAGCTTCCTTTGAATTTTATTTTATACACTTAAAAACACTTTGAGCAGGATTTATAGGTCTCAATAGACTCATCTTTCCCACTGTGGCTGTATCCTTAGGTACTAATCATTGAACTCCTTAAAATTACTAAATCATTGGTCACCTGAGATCAAAGCATGGCTTGCGGGCTGGGGATTTAGCTCAGTGATTAGAGTGCTTGCCTTGCAAGCACAAGGGCCTGAGTTCGATCCCCGGCATCACAAAAAAAAAAAAAAAAAAGCATGGCTTGCAACGTCTTTTTGTGATTGGAGCTTGTCTGCTTTTCTAAGAATGCTGTTATGCTTTTCAACACATGCCCTGTCCTCTTCTGTCTTGGCAGAAGTTATTCCACAATCCCTTGACTGTACCCTGACATCAGAGCCTGTGAAGTGTCTGCTCCCTCCGTCTGAACTATCCTTCCTGTCTTTCCTGCTGGAAACTCTTCACGCTTACCCAGACAGCCTTGGGGCCTCCTAAGACTGTTAGGACTGTCTTTTGCATATGTCATCCCCACATAATTGTTCCAAAATGATATGACCATCAATTTCACATTTTAAACATGTTTGGTACAAAATGAAGACCTTTGGAAAGGATTACTTCAGTGCATAGTTGCTACAGGAGGATTGTTCTTTCCCCTTAAAATGTTTTCAACTCTGGAGTCAAGAGAAGAGCTGGTCTAGAACCTGGCAGACAGTATACTGTCAGGGAAAGGAGAAGATGATGGCTCCGGCAGTCACCACAGATGTCAGATGAAAACTCTGTAATTCCTCTCATTGCTTGGTTTCCAGGCTCCTGGGGGCTGAAACACACTTGAGGTGATTGTAGTTTGAGCTCTTGTCTTCCCACAATACTGTAAGCTGTGCTCAAGAGATGGGATGTAGAATGATTGTGTCTCAACCATAGTAAATGACTTTAAATTTTTTGAACCTTACCTCCTAAGTCATACATACACATGGACATGTAGGGTAGAAGAGAAGAAAAGAGGTGAGGGAAAAAGTTACATGTTGCGCTATCTGCTCATGAAAATAACTTTTTAAAAATCTTTTCCACATATTTTTAATTTTAAAAATTGAGGTCATACTGTATATAATCCAAATATCTTATTTCTTTATGATAATAGGAACTTTGCTCATTTTAAATATGATACTTCATTAAATTAATGTCTTCACTTATTTATATATAATTGTAATATTTTAAGGGAGTTGTCTATTTTCTATCTTAGTAAATAAAACTACATTGAATATATTGAATAATTTGTGTATGTGTGTATAGTCTTCTAATAGTCTCTGTATATAACTAGGTATAAAATTAAAGGTGTTTGTAATTGCTCTTAAACTTCATCTGTCTTATAATTAATTAAGCATTTATTTAGAACTACAAAACTGATGGATAGCTTGTCCCTTATACAAGAATGTGGGAAGTCTCCAAATCTGCTACTTGTACAGAAGTCATATAAAGTAGTACCTAAACAATTTTATGTGGTTTTTACAGTCTCTATTTCAGAATGTCCTGCCTTGTGAACTGAGAGAAGAGCATCCTTTAGCTTTCTGGCTCATTAATAGAGCTGTAATTAGCCAGATATTTAAAAAATACAGTTTACAATTTTTTGATGCCGTGAATGTTTTCACCAAATTAAAATGTAAGCCCAGGTATGGTTTTTTTTCATTATTTCTAAGAAACTTGAAAATTTGTACAGATTGTTCATGAAATTGTATTTCATAATTGTCTGGTAAGTTTTAAGTATACCGTTCTTTTGAACTGAGAAGAATGGGGGTGTAGAGAGGAGAACTGTTGTTTTACAGAGTGTGTGATGTGCTAGGTACGGTGAGAGGAGGCCCTCCCAGCCACCCTGAGATGCTGACACTGGGATTCCCATTATAGAGATGAAGAAGATAAGGTTCAGTAAAAAGATTTCAAGATGGGGCTATTGAAGAAAGAAATTTATATTGTTTTTGTTGTATATGAGACCTTCAGGGTCTGTGGGCCCTGTGAAAACAAACTGGGCTATAATTCCTGTGTGGACTGATGTCCTAATTTAAAGCTTTGCCATCCACATGTGGTTCTTTACATTTAAATTTAAGCTGTAGTCACATGTGGCTGGGGTCTGCCACACGGATTGTAAGATACAGGGCCCTTCCTTTATCACAGAAAGTTCTGTTGGACAGCAATGGGTTGAAATGGAGGCTGCCTTTGGAACTGTCCTTATAGGTAACTGTTCATTATTTTCATTAACAGAATCAGTCACTAAAAACCCAGAAGTGCTTCTTTGGAACTCTGATACAGATGCATTCTCAACTACTCATGCTTTCTCACATCATTTTGAGCCCTGGAATCTAAATTACCTACATTGTGGGGGCTCTTGATTGAAAGAAGGGAAAGGGCTTTCAAACCCTGAAAATTGCTGCATTACCATAATACTAGTTTATATGATGTGTTACCCAAAGAACTTTTTTTTCTATTAGGATAGACTATGAGAAAGAGTTGTGCTTTCTGTTTCTTTGCATGATATATGCTAAACTGTGTCTTCATTGTTCAACTATTCTTTTATATTTGCTTAATATTTTTATTCTGTAGAATGTCTTAATTCAGTTTGAGGGAAAGAGGACTAAAATGGGAAGGAATTTGTGAGAGTCTAGATTGAAGATAATCTCTGGTGAATTTGGGACATATTAGGTTAGTCTTTAATATTCTTAGGAAACTTTTATGATATGAGACATAGAGTTTTTCAAAGGACTTTTTTGGGGATATATAAAAACTTTTAATTTACTATGTATATATTTCTTTGTGTCTTTTAAAAGAAATTGATGAAAAAGATCTCTGAGCTTTATAATTTCTTCCTCACTTTCTTTTTTGATAAATTGGAGTAATAATATTTGCCTTGCTTGTCAAAATCATTGGGGATGCTCAATATTTCAGATTTTGGAGTGTTTCTTTTTGTAATACTGGATGTACAGCCGTTAAAATCTGTGCCACTACTGCATTCTGATATCCAGAAATCTCTGAAATCTGAAAAACTTCTGTTCCTAGTCATTTCAGGACAGTACATCCGTGTATGGAGATGTTTGGGGAAACTATCAGTGCTGTGCAAATATCATAGTGTTGTGTCATTGGCCCTCTCTTTTCTGTACCCGTTTTTAACCTGAGGAATAGCAAGGTATTAGGTCTTGCTCAGCTGTCCTAAAGTGTGCCCCCTGCTGTTGCATGCCTCTGGCCTGGCACCAAGTTGCAGTGATGGATCTTGTTCTTAGTAGAGGGTCAGTCATGATGATGTTGACGTTGTGGAAAATACTTCGAGCAGGAGGAATCCTGATGCCATGGGCTGCATGAACTGTCTACCCTTTATGACCTTGTTCACACTGAGCTGGTGTTTCTGGGACAGTCTTCGTCTCAAGGAGGAATAAATATCAGTGTCTTAGTATGTCTACACCAGAGAACAGTTGTCTGATGTGTTGTAGATAGTACTTTAGGTATCACTTGCCACCTTTATTAATTACAAGGCTGCCTAATACTTTTACTAAAGAACATTGTGCATAGTAGAATTTCACATTAATCAATATTTCAGAAATCAAGTGCAAAAGAAAGACGTCATTCAGAAAAAATCTAAGATGTATGAAGATGCCAGCCGTCTCTTGATGAGTGTTTATAAGTTTTTTTAGATATGGTGTCATTTAAGGCTTTTTTTTTTACCTAAAATACTAAAAATTTGGTACATCATTGAATTATTTCTTCAGGAAGTTTACCACCTCTATAGTGCTAGCTTTTAACCTGCAGTCTGGTGTCACTGAAATATTGCTTTCCATATGCCAAACAATGCCTTGCATGCATTGCTTGCCTATTCAGTAACTAGGGTTGATGGAAATGAGAGGATGATCCTTTTGTTTTGGCAGAACAATGTGTCCTTCACACATGTCCCATATTCTATATTGGAACTGGCAATTAATTTTCTAGTTGGAATAATGTTATAAATAATGAGTTGGTTCCCAGAATGGTCCACCAGTTAACCCATAATAAGGCTTAATGGATGGAAAAACATGCATCCTAGAATCTGAAGATGCTCTCAAAAAATAACTCAGAACTAAATTTTATACCAGTAAGTTGTTAAGTTGGGAACGGCCTATTTACTTTTACAGTATAAGTCTTAAATAGCTATCATATTTGTTAAAGTTATTTCTGACTTGTCCGTGTACAAACTTTCTCCCTTTGTGGGAACTTTAACCTTAAATCTGAAACTAATAAAATTTAGCAACTGGTAGAAGTTAGACTAAATTTAATTTTTCCTGCTTATTTGCAAAAGTTGTGCTGACTTTTAAAAACCAGCACTGTGCTTTTTGGGCTTTTTTTCTTTAATTAAATGTAATTTTAAAATGATCTTGTTTGATTAATTTATACTGTTCTTCCTTCATTGTGAGGAGAATTAATTAAAAACTGAGTAAGTCAGTACTTGGTGGTAACAAAGGCATGTCTAAAATTCTTTGTGCTACATCCTGCAAAGGTAAATATAATTTATTGTAAAATAATATTGCATTAAGAAGGCTGCGGTTTAGTGTTTTCCATCTGCCATTCCAACTCTAGTCTTTGAGTTACCACAGAAAATGACATTGGCGTCTTGTATGGCTACTGATACTAATTGTTACATGTTTTTGAAATGGTTAACGATGCCTTTAAATTCTTATTTTATAGTACACTATACATTTACCCTTATAGCAGCTTAGATGAAAGGAACGGAGATGTTACTTCACTACTGTAGCTTGGTACATATAAACTATAAATGTACTCTTCAGGATTAGACTTTGGTGTGTTTTGAATGGTAGATCAGTTTTGATTTTGTGATTTAACATCTGTTAACTGGGACATTTGGCTTGCTTGTGCCTTGTGTGTTCATTTTCACTTTGAGGAAATAGAATCTTCTCAAAACTACAAGCTAAGAATTGCCATATACTTTGCCTATTTCTTGGGCTCTGCAATTTACGCACCATCACACTTGTATCTTTAGGTGTCTGGCTGTGTAGCATGTGGGCTCAATTATCATTACCATGACCATTTCATTTGGTGAAAAAATCTGTAGTAAATCAAGAATATTGAGTCTCTTAATATTGAAGTCCTTAGCAGCCAGCTGTGCTGAAACTGTCGTTTATATTTATAGAAGAATTAAATGCTGATACTGGAATGATCTTATTGTCTATTTTCTGAGCATATTACATAGTAAATGGAGGAATTATTTTTCTTTAGTTTTTCTAAAATTAAAGTTGAGCATGTGCCTTTGTGTAAACATTCTTTTATAAATAGAACATTGCAGAAAACATTGTTCATTATTCATTTGTGTCCTTTAATGGATTTCAGTATTCTTTTGATTTGTATCTTCATCTCAAATATAGTTAGACATCAAGTTATCCCAATTTTATTTTTTAAAATGAGCTGTGCTTTGGTGCTGTGCTAGAAGATACATGATTCTATACCTGTAGTTATGTATGTCTGCTATTCTCTTCTCTCATACTGAATCTAGAGCTAGACACAGGTTCTATTTTTGACAATTTCTGTAGGTGATTAAATCAGAGAGGTTTAAGTAAAAACAAACTCCTTTCACCTGTATACTTCTTGGTGCGCTTTCCTCATTATTGCAAAAAGACTTATGTTTAAATGAAACAAAAAGAGCCAAGCTCTCTGTTAGAAGAGTAGTCAGAGACCCATGGTACCAGAACTTTGTTTACCAGCTCTTACTTCAGCATCAAAGTAGAATTTGGGAAGAACAATCCATTACAGTATGTGAGTCACAGGCACCACAGTCGATGAATTCCAGGAACAGGGGTGGCCCTCTGATTTTTCCACTATGCCCACCTTCATGTTGAACTCAACATTAAGCAGATTGTTTCTGCAGCTGTCTTTGTTACCCTAGCTTTGTGACAGTATAGGTGCAGTGTGTGCCATTGAGTCGACTGTCCTTTTTACTATTCTTACTAAATCGCAGCTGATCCATTCGGGCATTCATCCTTTTGTGAGGTGCATGTAAAATATCTAACATGCCTGATCTTCCCTTCTTATGAGGTGCTGTTATTATTGTTAGTATTCTACACGTGAAGAAACCGAGGCTAGAAGAGGCTATTATTGCTACAAGGATGGGCCACCAATTTGGGTTCAGATGTCACAGCCACAGATTTTAACAACTAAACTATCCTAGCTACAGGTACAAATCCTCTATTAGAAAACTGTTTCAGACATGCTCATTACATCATATCTCCTAGGAAATGGCTCCAGGGTATAATAAAGTATGCAGAAGTAAATTACTTCCCTGTCACTTATTTTATATTTGTTGTGCTTGGTGGACACAATGAAGTACTGTTCTCACCCTCCACTTCATAGCTGGAAAATCCAATAAACAAACCTTCCCAAGATTTTCAGTATCCCCCCACTCTGGCTGAGACCACATGGTGCCTTCTGATTGACTTGTGGGGATTATGCTGGTCTTGCTAATGTTTCTAAGAGAGTAGGTAGGAAATGTCATCCAAGAATATGGAAGCCCTAAGAAGAGGCCCTAGTCACCCGTGCTGGGACATTGAAAGTTCTGGGGAGGTTGAAGATGGTGTTTGTTAAATCACTGTGGTGCTTTGAGCTGGGAGGACTTCGGGTACACCAGCCGTGGAATTGTGTGGCAAACTGGGAGAAAGAGATGGCAGTGGGAGAGATGAGCAGATGCTGTAGAGTGCCTTGAGGGAGATCCGTGAATGGGAACTAGGATGCTGGACAGTGACTTCAGCATGTTTTTGGGAGGAAGCCTGGCTGACTTGCAATTGAGTTGGTGAACTTTGTTTCTGATCTTGAAGGAAGTAATGTGCCGTAGGACTATATGTAGGGGTAAAATAAAGATGGACAGTATTATAATGAGGGAATGAGAAAGATCGGCAGTATTATAAGAGACCATGAACAACAGACTCTAAAGTCTGGAATAGGGTGTGGACAGAGAAGGACTCAGTTTTGAAGGAAGGAACACTCAGAATATCCATAAATTATTTAAGCATTGGGTAAATCAGACCCTGATATTTTTGCCTTCTATAATACAATATTCATTGAGACCGCTACAGTCTACAGTTGTATTAGACATTTGGGGAGGTGATTTGTTTCGAAAGATGATGTTAGGATTTTTGGAGGAGATGTTCCTTAGGCAGAAAAGCATTTCAAAGCCTGAGCTTTGGAGTCAGACCTAGATTCAAATTTTGGCCTAGGGGCTGGGGATTTAGCTCAAGTGGTAGAGCGCTTGCCTAGCAAGCACAAGGCCCTGGGTTTGATCTCCAGCAATAGCCACCTCCAACACCAAAAAAAAATTTAGGAGCTCTTCTTAGTTTTGTTATTTTAGGCAAGTTACTTAACTTTTCTAAGCCTGCATTTCCAGTTGTTCTGAGTCTAGGAGTTAGATTCATTAGAAATAACATCTTCTGATAAGGGATGAATGTTCTTTTCATAGCTCATGTGAATTTGCATTCTCTTATTTATGATAGGGTGCTTGATCCCTTCATTGGTAGTCTTTTATTTTCTGTACAATAAGGATACGTTGTGTGCTTTCTGTAATGTTGTTCTCTCTTCCTTTTCTTTTAAATTTCTTTATAAGTTGTTTCTTTCTTCCCTACAGAGACTTCATGAAGACCCTGTATTCTCATACACAGAAGGGTTAGCAGATCCATGTTGGCGTGGTAACAGAAAAGTTACCCTATCTGCTCTGAATCTGTACTCTGAAAGGCCCAGTTTCTGAAAACATGATTGTCTTACACTTTTTTCTCCTTAGTGCTGGCTTACATCAGCCTGTGTGTTCTTTGCCTGAGCATAGAAATAGTGGTATATTCAAGTGGGAAGCTAAAGAAAAGCCATAATGACAAAGGGAAGGCAGTGACACCCTCTTCCCTGAGCCTGGATGGTCTTGCAGCTGCACTGTCCTTTACTCCACAGACATTGATGAATCTTAAGTCCCTGTTGGCTGGCATGAACATTTTCCATGGAGAGTTTCTACAAATCCACATGCCAGAAAGTGATGTGGAACAGGTCAAGGCCCAGCAGTAGAGAATGTAGGCCCTGCAGCTGAACTGTGTAGATTAAACTGAGTTCGGCATTAGTATGGTAGTTGGATGACCTGCCCTAGCCATTCAACTCCTGCATGCCTCAGTTTTCTCATCTATCACATGAGGATATTAGCTCCTGTCTCATAGGTCTTGAACATTAACCGACTTAATATTTACAAAGTGTTTAAAATGCTGCCTGGCACTATGTAAGTGTTTGTTGAATAATAAAATACTAAAAAATGATAATAATGGGGAACTTGCTGATCTGGCTAACTGGCATGTTTCTATATAAGACTAACATAACATTAAGTGGATCAAATACATTAGCTGATGGATTCCATGAATGCGTAAACTGTAAGTACAAATACTTTGCAACTTTAACATTTTATTTCCAAATACCTTCCAACCATTTTAGAGTATTCACATACTGTAATACTGGAAATAACATGAAATCATATTTTAAATTCAATTCTAAGTCTGTCTTCACGCATTTTAAAAATCTGAAAACTGTGCCTGTTTTTTAAATCAGTGGATATACTATTTTTTTAAAATGATTTTTAAACTGATACAAGAAAACAAATGTACACATTAATGGGAAATCATGTGATATTTAACACATGTATATGTTGTGTAATGTTTCACAACATATATTTCACAAGGTTAAATATATTTATTTCTTCAAACATTTGTCATTTTGTGAAAACTTTCAAAATCGTTTCTTCTAGCTTTGTGAAATGTTCAGTACTCAGTGGATGTTCTTCATATGATGTTTGTTCACTCCGCCATAAATCTTTTACTTAAGCAGGGTTGCAATTTATTAAATCAGTTTTCCCTTTGAACAGGAAGCATAGTAATTCATGGTTCCATACAGAGGAGATGGTATGACTGCAGTTTAAGAAGCACTGATGTCTGGTCCTGCGGGGTGCCATCCCTGTCTCCTGAGGGAAGGAGCAGTGTTTCGGTGGGCAGACTTCACCAGAGTTCCAGAATCAGACTTTAGGGCTGCTGGGGTTTCATTGTATCTCCAAACCTGCTGGTCCAGGGGTTTGTGTGTTCCATCATCACTGAATTGGGTTTGTCACTGGATTAATATTGATGGCGAACTTAGAGATAAGTCCTTTAAGAAAGCTGAATCATTATAGGATCTGGGAAGAATCATGCCATGGTCACTAAGCTTGCCTGAGGAAAAAAAAATCTTTATTTTTCACTAAGTCCTAAATGAAATTTAGTGTTCTTTAATTATAAATGGTGATAGAAAATCATGATAGTAGTTAGCATTTGAAATTATAGTAGTTTTGAAATATGCCACTAGTTCTATTATTCATTGTGTTAATTGAATAATCTCAAATAACTATCTCAGAAATTTTCTTAATGTTTTGATAGCTGTGTTTCAATTTAGTTCTTTTCTCTTATGATCCCCTATGATTTTTATGCCTTTAAAAACTTTATTCTCAGACCTCAGTAGATTGCTAAAGAGCATCTAGGGTTAAAAATTAATAACCCTGTCTGACATGTTACTGGGCTTTGTGTTAGGCCTGGCTCTTAGCTATTTGACAACTTCCCTGCTGTGCCCCTCCCTCCGTACCCTGGAGAGCTGAGATCCGGCTTTCCGAAGGTCCAGCATCCGTCCCTAGATCTGGACTGTGCTCTTGATTCCAGCAATGAAGATTCTTTGGTTATTTTTGTCTGTGGAATTTACAAGTCTTAAAGGAGGCAGCTTTCTTTAGCTTTTCTGTCTCTCCAGTACAATACTGTCTACCCAGACTTCCAGCGAAAGATGTTGATTCAGAGGCAGTTTACTAGAAAGCTCAATGCTGTGAAAGCAGGACACAGAAAGCAGAGAACACCAGTCATGGGTGTGGGAGGGAGAGGGCGAGAGAGCTGTGCTTGTGCCTGAGGGGAGAGCTGGTGAGGGCTGTGAAATGAGGTGGGAAATAGTGAGTCAGGTGGAATAATAAGGAAATGGAAAATAATTAAATCGAGGCTTTCAACCTACTCCTGATGGAGGCTTCTCTTTATCAGAATCTGCTTTTGCTTCTGGGAACTGTTCTTGTGTAGTTAAGGGTGAATTTTTCAGCCTGTCTTCAGTTGCTTGAATTCAGTGCGGACGTTTTGGAACTCAGGCTGGCCTCCCAGATAAGGGAGGTTAGGTTGTTAAGGTTGTTGCCAGAATCTTGTGATGTGGTGAGACTAGATTTTACGTTGTACAGCGGAAAGTGGGCAAACTGTTTATTTGGGAAAATTACTTTTGAGGGTGTATCTGGAGGTTTTGGGCAAAGGGGAAAACATTTCAAAAAAATATTTTTAAGCAAAATATCTTATTGCTGTAAGAATGTTAACTCTTTGCTAAGTCAGAAGGGAAATCTTATAGGAAAAGTGGATCCAGGAATAACTTTTGGATTTATGTGAATCATAGTCTCTGAAATACAAAAATTACTGCTTACCTATGTATGTTTCTAATGACTACACTGAATTTAGATTGAGGATAATCTACATTAGGGACAAGATACATAGTATATGTAAACTTTATTAAGCAAGAATTATTTTGTTTTAAATGCTTCTTATAACTGGGTGTAATATAACAAAGTAGTGCCTACTCTATGTTCCTAGGAGTCCTGCTTTACTAAATAAACATGTCTAAGTTATATATCTGTGTGTCGGTAGGTATGTTTATAAAGTACTTTGAGGCTTTTAAGAGTCTCATATCTTAAATAATTAAAAATTGCCGGGCATGGTGGTACATACCTGTAATTCCAGCACTCGGGAAGCTGAGGCAGGAGGATTGCTGGGAGTTTGAGGCCTGCCTGGACTAAATAGTGAGTTCAAGGCCGGCCTGTATGATGTAGTGAGACCCTGTCTCAAAAAAAAAAAAAAATCACTTTTATTTGTATCATTGTTCTTCTAATGATAGCCTTTTTCTTGAAAGAGAGAATGGGAATAAATTTTGGGTATAATTAAACTTATCTAAATTTTCACAGACTCTTAACTTTAAATTAATCAAGACACTGGATGGGATTAGAAATATTCCAGAACTGAAACTTTTATTGAAAAATGTTCTTTCAGTGCCATGTTTTTTTCCATTATATCGACAACAAAACAGCTTGTGGGATACTGAAGTTTCTAACTTTTATTTGGCGCTCTGGAAATCAGGGCGATCACGAAAAAGGGGTCACATTTTGCAAGCTTATTAGGGAAAGTCTTGGTATACACCTTTTTAGGTGACCATGCTTATGGGGACTTCTGTAGTCCTGAGTTGGAGACCGAAGCTCCTCTCCATGCCAACCTTAGAAAAAGTCTGATTTAGGTAGGTAAAGGGGCATGAGAGTGGATGGTTAGTGGGTATGGGATGCAGCAGGGTAGGAAGAATAATTCTAATGTTCTGTGACATAACAGGATAACTGTGGTTACGAACAATTTATTGATTATTTCCAAATAGCTAATGAAGAAGATTTTTCAAAATATATTTTTATTTTTAATGAACACATAGTATCTGTACATATTAATGGGATGCAGTATGGCATTTCAATACATGTGTATAATGTATAATGATGAGATCGGGGTAATTGGCATATGCATCACCTCCAACATTTATGATCTCTTTTTGTTGGAAACATACAAAATCCTCTCCAGCAGCTATTTTGAAATATTTAGGTAATTATCATCAACTATCATTATCCTCTGTGCTATGGAACATTAGAAGTTACTTCTTTTATCCAGCTGCACTGTGGTACCCATTGTAGAGATGATTTTGCAGGATCACTATGCTTTTTACAAAGTATCAAAATACCACACTGTATTCCATAAATATATACAATTGCTGTGTCAATTTAAAAAAATCTTTAAGAATCAAAAGAAAAAAGCTGATTTGATGAGGTAGTTCTGGGGAAGCATTAAAGATCCACTTACTTTCCAAAACTGAGTCCCAGTGGGGGTTGGGAATTTAGCTCAAGTGGTAGAGGTAGGCCATGAGTTCAATCCCCAGTACCCCACAAAAAAAAAAAAAAACCCAAAACTAAGTCCCTTTATGAAGTCATCTTGGTTCCTGCTGCAAAAACTGATCAGTTTGATGGATACTGCCACATTGTGATTTTAGATGTCAGATCCTTGGATTAGTTGGATGGACTTTCAGTTGTGAGAGGCATTTTATGCTGTTAGAATATTACCTCTTCCAGTCTGTTTCTCTCATTTCCTATATCACAAATAAACATAAGAGTATGTTCTAATAAAATATGCAGCTTAAGAGAAGTTAGATTACATTAAATAATAGATTGTCATCAGTGTATATTTTACATATTTGCTCTCATATCCCTTCCCTTGATCCCCTCCCCTCCTTTTTTTGGTCTTCTGAGTAACTGAGTTCAGTAACGTGAATGCTGTGGCCTGGACTTCAGAGGAGAAGTCAGATGAAAATAGTATTTCCATGCAAATTGGGTTTCAAAAAGCATCCCTTGAGTGCATGTGTATCTAGTGGGGTGCAAGGCTTACTACAGAAAGGATAAAATTAGGTGAGCCTGAAGGAAATATAAAAATCCTGCCTAATGATCCTGTTAGGTTTTTATACAGATTAACTGTTAATAAGCAAGGAATGGAAGCTTGCCTGGATTTCTCATCCTCTGAATAGCCAGCTTTAACACTATAAACTGGAAAGGCTTCTGTTGTATCTTTGAATATATAGCATTGCTTTATTGCAAGCCCTGAGGCCCTTTTCCTGAACAACATATGCTTGCTTTTATGTGAGCTAAACCAATCTTCAGTCTAGTATGGGAATTTATTAGTGTCTGTCTGTTCATATGTTAGGAGAGATTTTAGTCTGGGGTAATGACACATGAGCAGTTAAAAGCCAAGCATTGCTTAGGGTTGTGGTTTAGTGAATAGCCTAAGACTAAACACCGATGCTTATAAAATACCATCATTCAGGGTCTCAAGACAAATAGTCTTTGATTCACACTGGCCTTTTCTTTCTGTGGGGCTCATCTGGTGCTTGCTGCTCCTTCTCTCTGGCACCTGGTACCTTTTTTTTAACCTCCCAAGGTACATGGTCCCTACCTTGGAACCACTTCAGACTGTCCTCCTTTCCGCAGCATAGGTATTTGCTTCTTTACAGAGGGAGCTTCTCTTACTGAAGGCATAATGTAAGTGAAATAAAGCAAACACATAAGCTTAAATACTATATTTCTATCCTATGAGAAATACAAAGTATAAATAAAGAGCAAAATGAAAGGCAGATGAAAGAAAACAATGAGAGAGATCTTACACAAATGGGAAGGGGTCCAAGAGATGAAGGATAGGGAAAGGGACAATGGTAGGGGGATGTGGAACAAATGAGATGTGTCACTTAGACATGTAGCAACTATGCACAATGATTGTAATTATTATGTGTCACAAACATGAACTTAAAACATGAAAATGGGGGAATGGAATCTAGAGATGGAGGGAGGAAAGAGGAATGAAAGGAGGAATGAACGAATTAAGATATGTTATATACTCCCTAAGATGAAGGTAAACACTATATACTGGAAGCATGTACTAATAAATTAATGTTTAAAATGCAGGAAATTTTTTCAGTTTTTAGTTCTTAAGTGTAGCATTTCAAAAATGTTAACTAGCAAGCGGGTTTTTATAATCCAGTAGGAAAAAAATGTCTAATGATGAAAACCAGAAACATTTTTGGGATGGGATCCATCTTATCACACCTCTGCGCACTTCGTGGCAGTTGTCCTGGTAGTTTTCTTGATGTTCCCACGAGTTCCAAGCAGAGTGAGCCTGCTACGGTGTGCTTCAGAAGTACGGCATTTTGGTGTAGACTCTGATTACGGGATACCTCTGAAGGAAAGATGGTTGCAAAACCACCAGTGTATTTTGTTAGTTCTGCCAGAAATCTGTGTGAGTATTATAGTATTAGCTTTGGCATCAAAGTGCTGAACTGCAGAGCTCCATTGCTGCTGTGCTGGGTCCCTACTGAGCTGCCATCCTGGGGAAGCCCTGCTTCCCCCAGTCCTGACACATGCTGCAGCCGTGAACTGGGTGCCATCCTCCTAGGCAAATGCGGGAAATGCCAAATGGCCTGGCAATTTTTGTGTGGCCTTTGGATCTTCGCTGAGCCATATGGTGCTAAAATGTCAAACTGTTCCTGAGTATGGGCTGTGATTGAGGAGGCTAGATAGAGAAAACAGACTTCAGATAACGGATCTGCTCAGGCCGTTTTTCTCTAGCCAGTGGCACGTTGCCTTCTCACTTTAACCATTGTTTATTGAGTAGTGCTTAGTTGATAGTGGTCTACTTACACTATGACAGGTACCAAAAAAAAAAAGAGATATTTCTTCTTCAGATTACATCTCCCTAAGTCCATGTGTCTTGTATGTAACAAACTGTCAGTAGAAGGTAAAATGAGTGGGCAATTTATAAATAGAATTTAAGGGTAAGAAACTCTTAAAGAAACATGAGGAAACAGTCCCCCAAAGAGATCGTAATGTCCTTGCTTGTAGTTAGAGATATTACTAGAAATGAAACCTTTTTCTCCTTTTCATTTCAGCTTCTATTCTGGCAGTTGCATTTAGTGATGGATTGACATAATGCTTTGAAAAGTTTACAATCTGTGTTTGAAGAGAAAACATAATAGGGCCTTACAGATGATCCCAATCAAAACATCCACAAGTGCTAAGTGATTGAGGCCAGAGGGAATGTGTAAGTCTAAAGGGAGGGAGGAGGAGACAAGTGATGTGGTTCAGATGAGGTTAGCCCTGGCAGGCCTCCTTGAAGAGATGGCTGCGTTGGGTTTGGCCTCTGTAGTGCTTCTCTGTCCTACTCTCTGGGGATGTGATATAAACAAGATTTTCTCCTAGCACAGAGCATCTGTCTAGTGGGAGGGAACAGGAGGGCAAAGAAGAGATGTTTGAATTCAAAGAGGTTTCCCCCCATTGCGTAGGGGCTCTCAAACTTTTAAATTTGCTCCCGAATGTACAGAATTAAAAGAAGAGATCAGATTCAATTTCAGTCTATGAAAAGGTCATTTCATGTATTGGATGGAAAAATGCGGTAGCTTGAAAGACTTTTTGACTCTAATGAATCCTTGTTGTCTTTTCAATTTAAATTACTTCTTCCTGTTAGGGCTCATAAATATTGAAAGAATTGCTTGGAGTTTACTTAATCGAACTTGTCCATATGTAAGCTCAGCTATTTGTGGCATTCCAAACAGCCAGGGTCACATGGCAGTATTGTGACTTTTCTGGGATTGGGGGCCCTGGAGCCAGCCTTTTCCTGTTTCCACTACTGTGGGGGGCTCTCTTGTACCTGGAATTTAGCCAAGAATTTTGTAATCCTGTAGGGAATAACTTTGAGTGGCTCAAAGGTGATGTTCTTTTCCTATTATTTGAAGCCTTTTTATTTCCAACTAGTTTTACAATTGCAGAAAAGTTGCAAAAAATTATAGAGTCCCTTTATATCCCCAACTCACCCGTTTCTCCTAATGTTAGTATTTTATATAACCACAGTAAAATTATTTTAGTCACTCCTTCTTCTCTCCCCATAGAGAGAGCCTCACACTTACCCTCAAGAAGATGCACGTAAGAATATATTTTGCTGCCTTGTGCATAATGCAGCCTAAATGGATAAAAAACCTGCATCATTTTCATACAGTACAGCATTATCCATAGTGTGTATCTAGTGCATAATGTCAAAGAGGGGCAAATTGCAGAAGAGTATATAATTTATATGCCACGTACTTTAGTTTTAAGAGCATACAGAGAAATACTAGATGGTATATTGGCATGTGAAATAACAGTGTAAATACTTGCATATGAATGGGAAGGGTATACTCAAAATTTTGGATCCTGGTTACTTCTGTAGAATATGGGTGGGCTTTCTATTGTACTTGCAACATTTAATTTTCAAAACTGAGTAGTAGGCACTTTGGGGTTTGTTATATTATTTTCAAAACTTTTTTAGTGACTAAAACATTTTATTTAAAAAATATAATAGGAATACAAAATCCCAGAAAGGCCATTCATCTGAAATGCAGCAGAGATGAACTCACTTTGGAGAGGGGCATGCCTTCAGAGCTGAAAGACAAAGGGCAGAGACTTCACTTGAATGATTGCCTCTTCTACATGGGTGAGACCCTCAACATGTCTTTAGTTTTCTGTGTCACATTTTATTCTACTTGTGAAGTTTTTGTGAATGCTTTGATAAGCCTCTTGTCCAAAAATGAAAATTAAGATCTTCAGACTCTTCAGTGTTAGAATGTTAGCGAAAAGTATGCAGTATTGTGTATAGTTGATGTGTAGGCACCTCCTAGCCCTGTGACCTTGCCTAGGATTTTATTCTTTCTGTGCCACAGTTTTTTCATCTGCAAAAGGGCCATAATTACAGTGCCTGCTTTACGGAGACGTGTGACGTTAGAACACATGGAAGCCACAGTGTGTGTCCCTCCTGTCACATTTGGCTCATCCAGTTGAGTATTATATGCTTTAAATTTGAGTTTAAAAGGATGATGGTTGGGGAGATACATATTAAAAGAGTGGCTTTCTGTTTTGTCCTGAACAAATGGAACATTGAGTGGCCCATTCCCCCTCCATAGACTGGCAATACACCCATCCCATAGATGGAAGTGTCCACAGTTCAGTGTAGTTCCCAGCGCTCCTTCATGTATCCTGGACACCAAGGCAGCCTGTTTATTGTCCAGCAGGCACTTGCTCTGTGACGTTATCTGTCTGGTTCTGATTGGCATTTGAGTTTCCAACTGCAATTTAAAGAGGTCTGTAACAGTGCGAAGGGGAAATCAGATTGTGTATCAGTAGTCAGAGAAACACAACTAGTAGGAGCTTTTATATATATATATATATAATATATATATAATATATATATATATATATATATTATATATATATATCGTATATAACATATATATCAGGAAACCCTTGGGCAGATTTGATGCTGCAGTCTTGGCCGAATTTCTTCTGGGAAACCTCATTGCTTGCCTTTAGTGCCTTTTAGCTGATTGGATGGAGCCCATCCACATTATCCAAGAATGATTGCCTTTCCTTAGAGTTAGCTAATTGTAGGTGTTAACCACATTTACAAAATGCCTTCACAGCAACACTTAGAGTGGTGTTTGATTGAACAGTGGGGTACCATGGTGTAGCCAAGTTGATACATGAAACCAATCATTACTGATTGTAACTTTTCGAGTAGTCTTGTGATATCTAGTGGCACCTATGGGCTTTTTTCTATTCTTCATGGTAGAGGATGGTATTAGGGTTGAGGATGTTTGTCAAGGGAGTTGAGTATAAAAAGCTCTAAGAACCACGGAGCTTTGCACATAAAGCTGCTGTGTCTGTGTGTGGTCTAGGACCTAAGAGGCAGGGTACTGGTGACTGTTGATCCAGGATACTTCCTCTGAGGAGAGGGTGGCAGAGATGCTGGGCTTGGTAGTTCTGGCTGTGCATTTCGGGTGAGGAGTGGTCATATGTAGACTGCAGGGTTTTGGAGGAAGATAGCATTTAGGAAGAATAGATGTTTTCACCAGCTGTAGTGCCTCATGCTAACTGAAGCCTGTGCCTGGTGAAGGTACGGTATTAATGCAGGTTCTGAAAATGTATCTTTGCTCTTAGCCTCTCATGGCTCTGTGCATTGGAAGCTTGCCCACAAGGCTTAAAATAAATTCTCCCAAAGCCACCTTTGTTTCTTAGAGATTTGTACAGAGCTGCTATAAGAAAGGCTGAAAGACAAGACCAAAAAAAAAAAAAAACCTTCCACGTATGTTTATCTGTTATAATTTTTAATGCATCAGATAAGATGGTTTCTTAGTGTTTACTATTAAAGTTTTTGTTCTTTCGAAGGGGAATAAAGATTTTAGTAAAACCTCTGTGTTTTGAGAATTCACTACAATTTAAAATACCAAATGTTATTTTATTTCCGTGAAACAGTAGACTGACCAGAAGCTCCAAGAATATTAAGGACTGACGCCAACAACTCAGCAATTCAGCCTTAAAGTGTTACTCTCAAAAAGTATGTTCTGTATAGGGAAAATATTAAGAACATTGGAATGGGCAAGAAATTTTTGGACAAGATGCCAAAAGCACAGGAAACAAAAGTAAAAGTATTCAGATGGGACTTCATCAAACTGAATAGCATTTGTACTGCAAAAGAAACAAGTGAAGAGACAACCTACAGAATGAGAAAGTATTTGTAAACTACATCAGATAAGGGGTTAGTAACCAGAATATATAAAGAACTGAAACAATTTGATAGCAAAACCCAAAATATTTGGATAAAAAATGAGCAGTAGATCTAAATAGATACCTTTCAAAGAAAACATGCAGATGGCCAACAGGAACATCAAAATGTTCAATATCACTAATCAGTGAAATGCAAATTAGTACTTAAATGAGATAGTACCTTACTCCACTTAGAGTTATCAAAAAGACAAAAGAGAACAAGTGCTGATGAGGTTTGGGGGAAAAGGGAAAGTTTGCCCACTGTTAGGGGCATGTAAATTAAAATAGCCAAGACACAAAACAAAATGGAAGTTCTTCAAAATTAAAAATACAATTACCACATGATTCAGCAAATACTGTGTGTATATCTTCAGGCATCTGCAAGCCACATTTATTGTAGCACTATTCACAGTAGCCAAGAAATGGAAACAGGTAACCTACGATAAGTATCTATCAACTGATGAGTGAATAAAGAAAATGTGACATCCTCTCATTTGCAACAACATTTTAAATAAGCCAGGCAAACAAAGACAAGTACCACATGATCTCACTCATATGTGAAATCTAAGAAAGTCATTGTCATAGAAATTGAGAATAGAATGTAGTTACTGGAAGCTGGGGGACTAGGGGCCATGGAGAGATTGGGAAAAGTTGATTGAAAAGCTAATTTATAATTAGTAGAAGAAATTTTTGTTTTCTGTGCAACTTCATTTTTAATTATTTGGGGTGCTGGGTATCAGACCCAGGTCCTGGCTCATGCTAAGCTGGCATCCCACTAATAAGCTATACTCTCAGCAAAGTTTGTTTGTTGTATTGTACAGTAGGGGACTAGAGATAATGTACTGTTTTAAAATATTTTTAAGTTAGAAGAAAGAATTTGCAATGTTTTCAACATAAAAAAGTGATAACTGTTTTAGGAGATAGGTTTACTTTGATTGGAATATTACACACTATATACATATATTGAAATGGCATGTTCTACCCCATTAATACATACAACTTGTATTTACCAGTTAAAAATACATTATGATCCCGAGTGGATCGCACAGAACTACTGAAGAGCCAGTGTGGCAGGTTCATTGGCTGCAGGTGTGCTGTAGATGTTGCTGTGGTAGCAGGATGAGGGTGTTCTACAGCTTAGAGGTTATGGGCACCGACATTACTACATTTCAGTTTCTTTTCCTAGAAGACAGCGTAGAGCCTGCGTTGTTTGCTATTCTAACTGATCTTTTACTTCGGTCCTTTATTAGTGCTGTGCAAATTAGCCCTTAATTTTTGCGGGAGAGTTCTAGCTATGTTGTTTTTTGTTCTTGGACTACATGCAGTGTTTTGGGAGAGATGGGCAGAGAATCTGAACTTGGGAGCTATGGTGTCCAGTGTTGCTCGTTGGTACCTTATCTTGCAGCTTACTGGGCCTTTTCCTCAGGTTACTTGCCAGGGGGTTGACCTGAATGTTGACTATAATTCTAGGGACATCTTATGTTACTTTCTTTATAAATTGTAGCTTAGTAAAAGCTTAGAACTTGGATAGAGCCTTTTGCAGTCCCTTGATCCCTCTACTTGTTTTTTGATGTCTCTGTCTCTTCAGCGGAGACCTGTGGCCCTGGCATCATGTGTTGTCTTGCTCATACTTTGATTCTCTTGTTCTATCCCAATCCCCTGCTCTGCCACCTTCCTGTTACTCTAAATGATGACCATCTTTTCAGTGCGTTTGGATTGCTCATTTTAGTTATATTGCCTTGACTTTTTTTTTTCAGGAAAACTGCCTTATCACCGTTTGTTTGTAAGACACTTATTTTGTCACATCTGACTGCAGAAGTATCAGGCTGCTGCTGAATTTGTTAATTTCATGCATTTCCCTTTCCTTATTTTAGGTTAGATAAAATGAAATTCTATTCTCACAGTTTCTAAGGTCAGACTTAGATATTGCCTCTTTCCTAAATGTGCCTAGTTCACAAGTTATCTTTTATATTTAAAAAATTACAGTCTTGATGAAATCACTGCATGTGGTGGACTTACTTTTGTAGTCAAGTTGAGCCAGAACGCCCAGCTGGACTGAGTTGGTGGGTTCTGGGCGTAGAGGATCCACCTGAGGATTGTGGCCAACACAACATTAAGGAGAACGAGAGCAGAAGATAGTTGTGGGGTGTTTCCCAGGAGAAGCTCTGCTGTGGCTGGTTCTCCTGAAGGGGACTCGGCTGTTCTTGTTGAAGAAGGAGCTGGGGGCCTTGTTGTCGAGGATGGCTATTGTTGCTTTGGGGGAGTTCTGGTCCTCATCTCTGCTGCGAGCATTGTATCCTGGTTCCAGTAGAGGTTACTTCAGCCATCATCTGCAGACACGAACATACACAGGAAAGTGCTGTGGGCTCCCAGGCCTTGATTGGATCTTTTGGGTTTCCAGTGCATAGATAGACAGACATTCGTCACTCTTCCTGCATTCGGCTTATGGGTTAATGTTGAAACTTGTAAATGTCCTCTATTAAATCTGCTCTCTTACAAACCATTGGCTTTAGAAAGGTAACTAATACACTGCATAATAGACCAGTGGGAGAACCTGCTGTTGAGGTTAGTGGTTCCCGGATCTAGAACCCTTGTTTTTTTTCTGTAGCTGTTGTATGTTGGGGATTCTTTCTGATCAAGAATTAACTCTTTCGGGGATATGTTTTTGTGTTGTTGCTTGACAGGCAGAAGACAGCTTTTTGGTTAGTTTTGAGACAGACTCTGCAGTTAGCAGTAGCTATCTAGATTTCAGAGGTTGTAGTTCTTTAATATAGAAGTTAGTTGCTGCTGTTGATGCTGTGAGCTTCTTGCCTGGTACCTGAATTACTGTTACAGTCTGCTCAGACTGCTGCAACAAAATATTATAAACCAAGTGGCCTCAACAACAGACATTTATTTTTCACAGTTCTAGAAGCTGGAGTTCCAAGATCAAGTGCCTGCAGGTTTGCTTCCTTGTGAGGGCCTAATTTCTGGCTTGTAGTTAGCCACTTTTTCACTGTGTGCTCATATCTTTTTCTTGGTGCTTGTACTGGGGAATGATCTTTCTTCTTTTTCTTACAAGGGCTGTAATCTCATTATGAGAGTCTTATTCTCATGACCTGATTAAAGAGTAGCTTCACCTCCACAATACCATCACAGGGTGTGAGGGCAATCTGGCTGTGACATCTGTCGCCTCATTGATTGCCAGGGTTGATTCCACTGATCTGGCTGGCTAGGCGGGTGTCCCCTTCCTTGCTTGCTGCTCCATGTGCATCCCTCCCGAAGCTGTGAGATCAGTCGAAGAGGATGACCATCCATAGAGGAGGACCGTTTCCTCGGTCAAGGGTATACAAGGAGCTGTGCTCCCCTGCTAGAACCTCCAAACAAAATACCATCACAGTGGGGCTTAAGGTTTCAACCTATGATGCTTGAGGGATGGAAACATTTACCACATATGAGGAACAGGTAGCTGTGGTCTCCCTGGGTATGGGCAGGGCAGTTGTGATTGATTCCTCCCAGAATCTGGACATGTAATGAGTTTTTCTGATCTTTTTGGAATCAGAAATCACTTTTATCTTCTTCCTGTGGTATTCTGCCATTCTAGTTTTCATACTTGGTCTCTGCATGTGTTATCTGGTATATACATTGTAGAATTTCTTCTGCAAATACTCTTGATGGTCATTCTACTTCACCTGTACTTAAATGACTGTAATCGAGCTCTGTATTCAGTATCAAGAGTAAGAGCAGTAATTGTTCTCCTGACCCATACACATGTCAAATCACGGGGAGGATATTGCATTCATTTATGGACAGAATATTTTTTAGAAAAATATTGACAAATTGGAGTGGATCCAGAAGTGGGCAAAAGCTTTAGAAACTATGTCATGTGTAGGATGATTGTAGAGAAGGAATTATTTAGTCTAGAAGGTAAAGGAGATGGTGATGGTGATGATGATGGTTAGCATTTTACTGAATGTTGACCGCATATCAGTTACTACGCAAAGAGTTTAATGTATGTTTTGTCATGTAATGTACACACAGAGGACCTATGAGGCAGATATTGTTGTTAGTCCCATTTTACAGATGAGGAAACTGAAATACAAAGAAATCTGACCTTGGTCACCCAGCTAATTAAATAGGAGACTGTTGCTGGAGTAAGGAATATTGGCCTTCATGACCTAGATTTGGCACTTCTGCTTTTGAGGGAGTTTGCCAAACTGGGAGAGAGATTAGCCCTGAAGGAGGACTAGGTCAAGCTTGTGTAAAATACTGTCCTACTGTGTTTTATTGTATTTATGATAGCACTAGTTATAAAATCCATCATTATTTGCTTGTAAGAAAAAATTGCTGCCAATTAAAATTATAGCACAATCAATTGTAAGACTCCCTCTGATTTTCTCATTGTTAAAATGTGAAGAATAGATGAAAAATGTTGTTTGGTGTCCTCCAGATCTAGGTTCAAAGGACCAAACTGGAAGGGAGATTTGAGCTCAGAGAAATGCTTCCCAGCTTCTCAAGCTGCTGAGAAACAGCCTGCTCTGAGAGAGGGCCCGATAGAGCTGAGGCTTGGTGTGCGTTGCTCAGTGTGTGAGTATTAATGCTGGCCAGAGAATCTCTTTGGGGTGATGTAAAGGATTTATTCAGTTGAGTAGAATGTGAAAGAAGTGATCTTCAGGACGTTTTTAGTATTTTTAATGAAAAATAGCACGTGGCACCACCTAAGCAATCACAACAATTTTAAATGAACATTGCAGCTGTCTATACCAGTTATCCATAACAGTATTTATGACTCCAGTACCCTTTCTTTCTCGCTCTGTTCATTTTCTCTTTCCTCCTTCTTTTTTTGGCATCCCGAATCATGGTTGGTAGTTTTCCATTTTCTCCTCTAGTAAAGTCCAGATATTTTGGCTACATGTTGGAGGCCTCTGCATGTTCACGCAACTGATCTTCCCTGCCTTTCTGTTTTTCATGAAAATCCTATAGCTGAATCCCTTCGTGCTTCCCCACTGAAAAGAAATGACATAATGTCATCAATAAAAGCTTGTAACACAGTACTGCCATACATGGTAGTCTTCTGGGAAATGTCAGCTCTTGGACTCCTCATTTTTCACGTTATCCATCCATCTCTGCTTTTCAAAATCCTGTCCAAACTTCAAGACCCAGCGTAAATTTGGTTTCCTTCAAAACAAGCTCTGCCTGATCAGGTCATCTAGTGTTAATTCAGCCTCTTCTTGACTGCTGTTTTGTTCATACCCTTTGGGTGGTATTTACAACGTCTGACTTTGAACTCTAATGATTTGTGTCCGGTCTTTTGTTTTTCACCTGTTTACAAGCTCTGGGGACAGGGACAATATTTTTCACCGCTTTTTGCTCTAGCAAAGGGCCTGACACATAGGATGAGCTCCGTATGTGTTAGTGGCTAAATAAATTAGGATATTTTGTAGCAGATTTATCCCTAAGTGCGTTGTATTTGTCTGTGGGCTTGAGAATTGTGGCATGACTCTTGGCTGACTGATTTACAGGCCAACCTGGGAAATAAACCACAGAGAGAAAAATCGACAAGCAGATAATGGCTTTTTATGTATTGCTAGTCTTTCATAATTTCTGAATTTATTTTATGTTAAAATACTTATTGGAAATAAAATAAAACAGGTTTCCTTTTTGTCCTAATTTTTTCAGAGTTTTGATGTTTTGTAAGTTATTGATTTGGGATTTAAACTAAAAACTTCCTGGAGTATGTTTAGCTTACACTGATTTTTTTGGACATCTGCCCAGAGAATTCCCTTTTAAACCTGTGGTGTGGTATATGTCAGAAGAAAAAAATCTGATTAGTTCTTGATGATTGCCTAACACTTGGCCACCGTCTTTTGGCTAAAAATTTAGATTATTAATTTGTGGCAGGTGTCCCAGAATTAGGAAGAATGTGGAAGGAAATCAACATGGATGGCTGGGTTTTCTTATTATTTTCTGTGGCAACAGGCCTTTCAGATGTTCCATGGGGAAAGCAGACATACTCAGATTTTCATCATTAAATTTTGGGGTTAATTTGTAATGGCTTAACTTTTTGGTGGAGATAATAACTAGTAAAGCTATTGGACATGTTTTTGTTCTGTTTTCCTTTTTAAATTACTGATAGCTGAATTTCTATTCTAGATGCTCTTTAATTCCTTGCACAATCGTTTGCAGGCAGCTCAGTCAAGACTGCAGGATGTCAATTAAGTGATATAATACTATATGCTTGGATTGATGGCTTTCTGTTGATTAAAGGAGGTAGGTTACATAGCCAACTTGCTGTAGGAAATGACATTTAATAAATAAATTAGACTATCATTGGATATTGGAATAAATTTAACATCTCTCATGCCGTCATTATATTGTGAATATAATTTTTTCCCACACTTACCCACCATATGTATGGTAGTATATCAAGAAAGTATGAAAAGTTACTTCATAGATATCATTATATCTTGATAGGTAGATGTGCTAGATTTGACAAGAAGCTCAAAAAAAGACAAAAAGACGAAGATTAAATATATTAAAAAAATTTGCTTCCATGGTGTTAGCTAACTTTAAATGACTTACAGTTTGGTCTATCTTTGTTAATAATCTTGAATCATATTTACTTGAAAAAGATATACCCACTTTCAATTTAGTAATGTGAAATAATTAAAGAGCCTCAGTTGGAATAATTACGTTTTAGTTAAAGCAGATTATGTCTCAATGAAGGCAAAATTGAACTGGCCGACTTTTAGAAAAAGCACATTATACAAATGGACTTTGTGGATTAAACAAAGATTATTTATTATTTGTGTAGGTTTGTTTTAAGGTTTAGATAAATTTTATAGTAATCAAAGGTGAATACTGAGTAAGAAATTTATTGAAACACATGTAATTTTTAAATACTGTGATATTAGTTCCACTGTGAGAATGGAATATGCCCCCAGGGAGTAGACATTTTCTTATTAAACAGGATAACACACGAGAGTTTTTGAAACTCAGCTTGATGGACATATCATTCTAGAAGCTATTTTTGTGGTCTTAGGCATTTTATCCACTATGACTTTTAAATGTTATTATAAAGTATTAGTAAAAATTCCCTCATATATCTTCTGGAGTTCATTGAATCAACTCACTGTGTTTTAGTTTGGCATGTCTGTGGAGCAAAATAAGAGATGTGGGATCTTGGTGATTTTGGATAGAAGATTTACCCTCCTTCAAGCTGCTCTTGGCACTGCTGGGTTTCTGTGGCTCAAGAAAGAGTGATCTTGTTATTGTTGGAAAGACTCAACCTAGTTTATTAATCTGTTTTAGTCTAAATTATAAAGACTCTGGTACTTAGTCTGATTGTACTTGAAATGAGTTAAAAGCAGTAGAATGGGCTGAAGACTCTGTAGTAATATGAACAATGCTTTTATATTTTTCAAAATGCCAAATTGATACCGTGCTGCCCTTCTAACCTGGAGCAAATTTCATCAAATAATGGTTAACCTGACAATGTGAGATATACTCCAGTATTTTCTTTTCCATTCTATTCTGTTCCATTCTGCTCTACTCCCTTCCATTCCATCCTTCCATTCCATATGAAAAGAAAAAGATTTCATGACCTATTTCAGAAACCATTAATGAGAGATGATGCACAGTTTCAGAAACCCTGATCCACTTCATAACTACCTTGCAGTATGTGTAAATAACCTCAGTTGTTATTGTTTTCTTTTCTTCACGTGGGAAAGATTGCACCAAATGCATTCACATTTATTTTCTGGCTCTCTCTTTTTTTAAAAGCAATAAACCTAAGCTTAATATTACATATTTAAACAATTGTCAGAACTTCACAGTATCCATGCAAAACTAGAAGAGATCCTTAAATTTATATTAAATCACGAATGTATTAACCATTAATGATGTAAAATATTTCATTACTATATGTTGAAATACTGGAAGTCATTTCTGTGGAGGAGTCATCTTGGCAGTGTTAGCTTTACAGCTGGCTGACACATGGCTCGTGGTTTCAAACACAGTGGACAGCAGATTGATGCCAGTACGGTCTTGTCCTGTGCTACTCAAGAATCAGGGCTCATCTTGGATTATGTTTAATAAAAAGTCAAAGTGCATACAGAGATTACAACAGTTTTAAAGATAAACCATCCTACTGTGTTGTCTCAGCAATAAATTCAAGTCTGTGACAAATGGGTTCTCAGATGAGCTGTTTATATATACTTAGTTATACTGAAAATAGAGTTCATTTGAACACTTAAGAAAAAGTTCCTGTTAATGTTCAAAGGATGCTTCTTATAGCTTAATATTTCTGTTAAATTTGAGCATCGGATTACTTGTTATCCATTTGTAGCAGCTGCTGCTTACCATTTATCATTGAAGACTTTAACTGTCCATCTTCTTCAATTTTCTCTTTCTTGACCATTTTTGACAATTCTCTATTTTAGTAGAAGTTGATATAGATTTGAAACTGTCCATCCTAGTGCTGCCAAATGATGTGGAAGAAAATGAAGGCATACTCCTATGACATGCAGATCTGAATGAGAGAAGTCCTGCATTGAAGGAAGAAAACCTACCTGCAAAGGATGGAAATCTGCTGAAGGCAGAGAAACAGAAGCCCACACCATGGCTTCTGCCTCTTCAGGGACCCTTTCAGTCTGCAGAAAAGTTTTTAAATGGGTCTTCAAAGAAGCTGAGAGAAAATGGGTCCCTTCCCCCCAAAATTCCCTGAAGATATTATCTGAGTTCTGGAATGTGGAACCAAACTCAAGTGGACTGTCAAAATGACTCACACCTCCTCCTCCACTGTTTAATCCTTCTCTGTCATATTTTTTGTAGATGTTCCACTTTTTAGCACCTGATATCACCTCATATGCCTCATTTACTTGCTTGAATTTTCTCTCTAGTTCTTTTTTATTCTCAAGATTTTTATCTGGCTGTCACTTGTCTTGTCAGTTCCTACGCCTTTTTGATGTCCTCAGGTGAAGCATATCTCTGCACGTCTAGAACTTCATAGTAACCACCAAGTTCTAACAGGTTGTTGGAACAAGTCCAACGGTGCAGAGGACCAGTGGTGAAAAGGAGGGAAGTGTGGGGCTGGTCTCCCAGCTTTCCTCAAAAGAACCTTATCCTTGGGGCTGGGGATTTAGCTCAGTGGTTAGAGTGGTTGCCTGGGAAGCACAAGGCCCTGAGTTTGATCCTGGCACCAAAAAAAAAAAAAAAAAGAACCTTATCCTTTATCCATATATATATCCTGCCTAATGTGTGAGGCCCTGGGTTGGATGCCCAGCACAGGAAAATAATAACTACTCCCCCAATAAAAAAATCGAACCAAACCAAACAAAATGAAAACCCAAAAAACTACCTACCTTTTAAGCATACATCCATGCTGCCTTTTTATACTATATTCTTTTTGATTCCCATAAGTTGTTGTAAAATTTGAGTGTATAGATATGATGAAACAGGAAAAGTGCAGCATATTTATTTGAAGAAGTATAAGAAGGCTCATGACAAAAACAACTAGAGTGGAAAGATAAATTTTGTCTCTATCAGTTCTGGATTATATTTTAGTTTTTTGTCTTGTTAGAAATAAATATACCTAGGAATGCTTTTGCATTGAGGAACCTGGTGACCCCCCTCCAGGTACACTCATGACCACTATCTTTCTAGTCTGTCACCTGCCCTTAAAATACCTGAGAGGAGCTGTGTGACCCATGTCCCTATTTTGGGATTTAGGTTGCAATAAAGGCCTAAATGTCTCAGGAGGACAAGAATGTTAGAGAAGTGGATAATTCTAATGCAATTTTATAGGTATGTGGTAATCTATGGGACCTGAACCCAAAATCTCTAATACTTCACTTCCACACATTCTGAAGTGAAACTCTTGAGTGAAACTTAGAACTCATGTAGGGGTTGGTGTATGAGGGCCTCCTTGTTTACTGGGCCCTGCTGGGAAAGTGGGTTGATCACACTGTGCCCAGGTAACCAAGGGGAAGTAAAAGTCAGGAATACATTTTCCTAAGGCCAGAGAATATTTTGTTTCCTGAATAATCTTTTTCCATGGGTCCTGTGCTCATGTCTGCTTTGTAACCAGAGATTTGCACATAGGCGAAACAGTGAGACGGAAGGCCTTTCCCCCAATCAAAGCATTTGTCTAACTGCCTTGCTTTGTGTATGCATGGTTGTTCTTTATTGTTTGCTCCTTTAAGGTCCGTTTGGGGCAGGGATGCCATCAATCTTTGTGCTGTTTCCAGATACCATCTCTGCATGAATGTTTGTTGATTCTATTTTTAACATCGCATCCTTTGTGCAAGCTGCCACAAGGCTGGGATGACCAAATGTCCTGTTTTTCCCTCAGGTTTTTCCTGGTTATGTTCCATTCTTTTGTTTATGATTGCTAGAAATGTTTTCGGGATGGCAGTCTGTGCTTCCGCCACTGTGTGGAACCTAAATTCAAGCAAAGCTCTGTCTTTGAAGCTGTGTAGTGTAAGCTTCCTCCGGAATCCCTCTAGTTAAGACTAAGCAGCCATGGAGAAATGACCTCCTGCTCCAAGGTAGGGGGCTAGTTGAGGTGGATTTAAGAGGTGCTATCAAAGGGAGAACTAACCGCTGTAGCTGTGGCAGTCCACTGCGTTCCTGATGGTCAGAGAGCTGCCACACTACCCTCCCCACATTTATCTTAGCCCTCCACATAGATATTAATAAATCTGCCCAAAATGGAAATGAGATTTTGAAAGGTATTCAGGCTCAGAGTGATAATGATCTTATGAAGGGTCCCTTTTGTCTGACTTGATCTTTTGCCTCCAGACTCTGCATTTTTCCCCCATGGGGACCCTGGCCTCTTCCCAGGGATAGAATTTAAAAGCATCTCCTCCTCATCCCTGTGCCAATAGATCAAACGAAACCATGAAGTTTGTTGTAGCCCTCCTTTGTTCTTTTCCCTTTCTTTTTTCTTGTGTCATTAGGGTTCACATCTGTCTCTCCTGTTACTATATCTTTCAGGGTAGAAATCATGCCATATGACTTCTTTTGTGGTCTCTTCATTAGCTGGTACCATGTTTGGCTCATTAGAGGCACTTAATAAATGTTGCAACAAAAAATAAGTGAATAAAATAATGTATGCATCATGTCTTATTTTTCTTGTTGTATCTTGTGTGCATTCATTCTGTCATTTAATTTAAACACATTTATTGAGATATTAGGGACTATGGTTACAAAGAGTAAGATGTGGTTACACTCTCAGAGAGCCCACAGCCTATTATATACAAAGGTGATTGTTTTCTTCCTTGTCTGAGAAACCCGTGAACAATTAAGCAGCCACGTGGGCCAGTGACCCACTGATGTTTTCGTGTTGAGTTGATACCCCAGTTTCCAGCTGGAATTGCTTGCCCCTTTTCTTCCTTCCCAGGTGGATAGGGGATCCTGCACCTGCATGTTCTAGGGTGCTGTAGTCATTGCGGAGTGACTGATCTGTCATGGGCCACAGCACATTTTAAAACAATCTCAAGCGCTGAAAGGAGAATTGATCTTGACCAGCATAAGTCTCATGCTGAGAGCTTTAGATTATTTCAAAGAGTAGACGCCTCAAACACTTACAAGAAGCAGAATCACATTTGTTAGTTTTTAGACATATTTATGGCATGTGGCCTGCCATTTCCTTGATATTGTGTAGATTTTCACTGTTATAAAAGTGTGCATATTTCAAAGCTAACTTGACATGGGGAGAAATGGCTCTATTTATTGTTCAAAAATGTTAGAAGTCAAATGGATTTATTTTGGGTATCTTTTACTGATGTAATGACTCAACATAAAGACTGTATTCCAGAGTTTGTGAATTACTGCCCATGTAAATTCAACCATGAACAAAGCTGTTAATTTAAATCAAGAATTATTGGTTCCTTTTGGTAGAACGCCTCAGTATTTTTACTTATTCCTCTTGAATATTTAATTTTTTTCTAAATTTACCAAATTAAAACGTGTCTTAAATTTGTTTTGTGAGTATAGACCAGATTTAAGAAGGGCAGATTGAATCAAAATGTATGTTTTAGAGTATGTTGTATGGGACTTCTCTAGCATTTGTTTAATACTTAGGCTAATGATAGCATAAGCTTAATTTTATTTCACCACAAGAGTCTGCTTGCTTCACTTAGGCAGAAAACAAATAGACAAAGCATCATGTTACTACACTTGCTGAGAAAATTGTTAGAACCATGATACCCTGTTTATATAAACTATGAAACACTCACATGAGGAAGAGAAATAGAATGTATGTTCTTAAACTATAAAAAGTAATTCCAAGAGACACTGTCATTTTGGGAGCATGAGCAGTGTATGTGCTAAGACTTTCTATCTGTGGCATGGCGCTACACACCTTCAAGACCCAGGAATGGCTGTCTCTCCAGCCTCATCCCCCTTTTCTCCCGTAGTACTTTATACTGTCTTCACATTCCCTGCCCCCATCCTTGTAGCTCTCTAAACTTGGGATACTGTCCCAGGCCTATGGCTTCCTGGTTTGCTGTTTCCTTCCAGGTCTGTGAGGTGACCTCTTACTAAATCTCCACTCGGCTCAAATTTCCCACAGTGAGAGTAACCTCCTCTGACCTTTCTAGGCAGAGTTAGGTGCTTCTATGTCTAGTTGTACTGTATTGAAGACCTTGTTCTTTGGATCAAGATTGCCCAGGACTTGAGACTAGAAGAAGGTTTCAGTGAATGCCCAAGGCTATTAATGTGTGAATGTGTCTCCTTTTGTGTGAGTTAGGTGACATGGGTCCAGGTGTCCAGTATGCTGCTAGTTTGAGTAACCTGGCAGATATCACAACCTCATAAAAGGAGGATATTGTCTAGGCTGTTTATAGGTTTCTGCTTGTGGATGAGCTAAACGGTTGCTTGGAATCTTTTGTTTTTCTACTTTTATTTTCGAAATAATTGTAATTATAGACTCGAGGGAGATTACTTTCACATGAAGACTCCCATACACCTTTTGCCCAGCTGCTCCACTGGTGACAACTTGTATAGCTGTAGTGCAATATCGAAAGCAGGAAAATGATGTTGGTATGTTACTATTAGACTGTGTGACTTGTTCAACTTGCATCAGTTTGTGTGTGTGTGTATAGTTCCAGCAGTTTAATTCCATGTAGATTTGCATAACAACCTCAGTAATCAGGATATAGAACTGTTCCACTACCACAAAAGACCTCTCTTTCGCTAGGAGCACCTGTCCCTCTGCTGATCCCTGGCTTCTCATAAGTACTTGCCCTGATACGTACTAGTATGATTGTACCAGTTTGTTTAAGTGTTCACCCGCTGAAGGGCATTTGAGTTGTTTGTAGTTTGGAGCTATTACAAATAAAACTAATACAAACATTTGTATATAGATTTTTGTCTGCACATAGCTTTTCATTTCTCCAGGGTAAATGTCCACGAGTATAAGCTTGTGAATCTTAAGATAAGTGCATGTTTTGTTTTTTAAAAATTGCCAGTCTGCTTTCTACAGTGACTGTTTTACGTTTTCACCAGTAATGAGAGACATCAGTTTTTAAGGTGGTAGTAATTTAACACTGGGTAGGTAGGTCATCTGGGTACAGCATTCAGAATCTCCTAGGGGTGAAGAAAGGCAGTACTAGAATCTCCCTTTGCCGAGACATATTATGGGACTATCTAAATTATATGTTCATGGTGCTATTATTTAACTGAATGTTGCTTTAAGTAAATGAGTCATAAACTTAAGCTTTCTTTACAGGGACACATGCACGCATACTTCCTGGTGATGTAATTCTGGTTTATTTTGTTGTTGCTTTTTGATGATTTATTAGGCATTTAATGAGAGACTGCTAGTATCAGACATTAAAGGGACAGCATGATCTATTATGGGGAATTAGAAGTAAAGGAAAAGTGTGGAGCTCCCAACTCATACTCATTTTAGCTGTGGGTATTTTTTCTCCAGATATAGAGATGATAATACCAAATTCTCTGGCCTGTTATAAGTAGCATAAATAGCATGGGCTTGGATTATGGTGGGTACTAATTAATCCCCTGATCTTGAAGATCTCAGTGTGATGCTTTTTTGATTAATTTATATGTGAGGTAGAACTAGATGGTATTTCCATTGGTTTTTCAGGAGAGACTGTTCATAACTTTGTAAAGTAAGAGTTGTGATGGTGAACCTCCCATTTATTGAGAACACATTGAGTGCAGTACCACGTTAGAGATGAATAAATACCTGCCTCACTGAAGAGTCACAGCAGATCTGTGGCTCTCAGAATACCTGTTTTTAATGTAAGGGAAACTGAGGCTCAGAGGGTTAATGAGCTCGGTGAAGGTCATGTGTCTGGATAAGCTGGAATTGTAATTTAGAATTGTTTTAGGGGGATGCTGGTGATCGAATTCAGGGCCTTGGGCTTGGTAGGCAGGCACTCTGCCACTGAGCTAAATCCCCAGCCCTAACCTAGAATTTTAATCCATGAACCTATGCCTTTCCTTAGGTGGATTGCTCTTTTGAATGCAGTTCTCTGCCTGGTATAAATTATATTTGCAGTGGCTCTATACTAGCTAAGTGCCACCAGATACACTTGCTGTGTTCACCAGGAGCCAACCTACCGAGAAGTACAATCCAGCTTTGTCTAGAGGTCAATGCAAGCAACCACACAAACAAAATGACCTTGAGTTTCAAACAGCAAGACTCTGACTAATGGTATTTTTTAAATAGCTGTTGGAATTTTTTGAGAGGCAAGATAATTACTCAAATGACATGATAGGGAAGGTTTTGGATCATCCTAACGGGGGGAATACATTATCTCTTAAAACATATGATTTTCCACACACACTGTAATTTTGTCGTACAAAGTAGTCGATATTACAATTAACTGAGAGTGAACTGGTCCATCACTTCATCAGGAACTTTTAAAATATATAATTCAGTATTGTTTATAATTTCAAGTTTGGCAAAGCTGTGGAATTTCATGTTTTTTGTTTTTACTGGGAGGACTCAGTTAACTCAGTAATTTAAACTTTCTCCCACACGAGTCTTCCTTAGTAAAAGATCTTTTTAATACTTGGAAAGCAAATGGATTTTTTTGGTATCTAAGTCTATTGTGCATTTCTTATCACTTCTCAGCACATTAATAGATTCAAATGCAGACCATGTTTAAAAATTGAAGCAGTTAATAGGCAGGAAAATGTTGGAAAATAGAAAGGAAACCGAATTATACATGAAACGTGTCTGTAAATGGATTGGTTTAATAAATGTGGATTTGTTTTTAGAATTACAGACAGACATTTGACTGAATGTATTTTTAAAAATGCTGTTGAATGAGTACCTACTAGAGGCCAGGCAGTGGGCCAGATGGTTGATAATACATGATTTTATCTTTAAAATGGCCTTATGAAGTAGTTGATGATGTCTATCCTCATATTGTAAATGAAGAAATGAGATTGCGTATCACATGGCCATCGAGAGGCTAGCCTCTCTTCACTTATTGCTCTTCTGTTTCTAAGCCGTAGTAGTCCCCTCTGTTATACTGAGAAGGAGAAAGAGAGGTGGAATTTGATTCTTGGCTGGGCACAGTATCCTTTAATGTGGCTCTGAGGTCATGGGTTGAATAGTCAGTTCATCTCCGACTCAAATGTAAGTGACAAAGGTGAGGCGGTGTTAGCCATTTTCCCCTTACGTTTATCATGTATAAGAATAAATTAGAGTGAATTATGCTTGTTATATATAAGAATGACTTAGAGTGAATGTTGGTTTGTGATATCACTTAAAATGTTCTCTCTATAATCAGGAAAACAATATTCTGTTATCATGACAAGGTTTAGGTTACTATTAGTGCCAGGAAAGAGTAGTAGGGATGCCATATAACTTTTATACTCTGTATTTAAATAGAAGGGAACATCATCTACTTTAAGTAGAGATCGACTATAATTTTGTACTGGGAAGGTCTTCAATGACTTTGGCAAGAGGCATGAGTGGCAAGAGGCGAGTGTGTGAGTGGGCCCAGAACCACCTCTGGCAGAGAGGAATGAAGGGAAACTGAGGAGTGGGCCTGAGACCCTGAAATGTCTGTAGGTCTATGAGTCGTCTGGCCTAGAAACAGTTTCTCTGCTGGTGTGTACAGGTGCCCTTCTAATTTTAAGAGGTAACAGTATGCAGTGTGTTTTTGCTTCTCTCATCTTGGAGTTGGATGAAGAGTTCCCAGACAAACAGAGTGAAACAGTAGAAGGGAGAAGCCTGGAAAGAAAGTTGTGCAATTTCAAAGAAATCGAACCTAATACCAAGAGGTCAGTGATTGTGAAAACAAAGTGGATGCCAAGGGGAAAGCACTTTACCCCTGTGGATTTATCTGAAGCTGTGGCAAACATTTATGGAGAATAGATGAGGATCTTCCTAAGTACTAGGGCTCGGTGTGGTGGTGCACCCTGTAATCCCAGCACTCTGGAAGGCTGAGGCAGGAGGATGGCAAGTTTGAGCCCAGCCTGGGGATGTAGTTCAGCGTGAAGCCCCTGCGTTCAATCCCCAGTAACCTGCCCACCTCACCCTATAAAAAAGAAGTAGTAGGAACTTAAGTTTAATGGAACACATACAAGAAATTTATGTGACCTACTAACAGGATGGAATCCTACTATTGTCCCCAGAAGGAAGAAGTCTGCTTTACAGCAGTGATAGGGAACCTTTTAGAGCTTTAAGTGATTGAAACAGCCAGCTGCAGCACACGTGCCACAGGTTTGTCACCACTGCCTCAGAGATTCAAGACTCCAAGGATTCAGAAGATAGCATATATAATGGACAAATGCTATTTATAATGAAAAGGGAATGAGATTTGGGGTCAGGCTGACTTAGGTTCAGATCCCAGCTCTACCATTTTCTCCATATGTGGTGTTGGGAAGTTGTTTAATGTTGCAGTTTTATTATTAGAATATGACATATAAAAATATCTATCACTGGGCCTGGCATACAGTGAAGATACTCTGAAAGTAGGAGCTACTAGTTAATAAATGTTTTCTTTATGGTGAGGTGACTTAGATCATGGAGTGGGTTCCTGTGATGCCAGGCTACTTGGCTGAATTCTCTGTTCTTGAAGAGTGAAAAAAATGTAAAGCTATTTTTCAGTCTCCCTCAAGTCAAAGGGCTGGAGTAATCTGACTAATAGCTATAGATGTCAGGCCCTTGACTGTCCAAAAGTCTCTCCGAATTTTGAATAATTCTAAAATTAGCAAAGAAATTTCTAAGAAACCCTCAAGATTACGAATCTGTGCTTCCAGTTTGGGGATTTAGCTGGGTGGTGGAGTGCTTGCCTAGCGAGCCCAAGGCCCTGAGTTCGATCCGCTGCATCACCACCCCCCAAAAAAGAATCTGTCCTTCCAAGATGTTTTTAGTAGATATATTGCCTTTGAGCATCTTCAATGATACATATTATCTACTCCTGCTATCAACCTAAATCCACATGCACATGTTAATGTATCTTTATGTATGTGGTTTTTAGATGTGCGAACTTTCACCAGTGTGAATAATTAGAAATTAAAATTAGATGTGTCCACAAAATGTGTTGTTTTCTAGATGTGTCTATTTAGTTCCAGTGTGACTAGTAAGAACAGAGCGGTATTGGTATCTGATTTATTTTCTTTTATTTTGAGACTGATTTGCCTAGGTAGGGATTTGAATTTGTGATCCTCCTGCTGAATCCTCCCTAAATTCTGGGATTACAGGTATGTACCACCACACCCAGCTAATATCTGGTTTTGAACATCACAAATTACCAGATAACAAATTTAGAGGGTATAAATCTCAACAAAATTTTGTGCAAATTGGGACTGAATTTCCTCTTCATGTCATTAAAATGTAATTTTAAAATATCCATACAATTTGCTCCATCTAAAAATTCCAACAAATAACGTGATCCACTGGACACAAATTTTTTCTGCAGTAAAATTTTGTTTACCATAGACTTCAGATGCTGTTTTTTTTTTTCTTTTTTTTTTTTTAGTAATGGTGATTGTTAGTATAGGGTTTGGGGCAAAGAGGCCAGTTAGGAATTCACTGTAATCGCTTAGTTAAGGCTAATAAAAAACAATTTAACCAGTTATTGAGCACGTATATATCAGGCACTGTGCTAAGTACCTTCATATAACCTTTACAGCAGCTGTGTGAGGGGTTACCATTATTTAATAGGTAAGGAAACTGAGACTGAGCAGGATCTGTGATACCCTTGAGGCCACAGAGGGCAGATCTGGGCTTTGAGTCCGGGTTGCCTGACTGCAGACCTAAGCCTTGGTCACAGCGCCTTTCTGTTGCTTCGGAAAAGGCCAAGGTTACAGAGCTCATTTAGGATACAGGTGCTTGGATTTGGTTGCCATGGAACCTGTATTCCATAAGCAGCAGACTCTTGGGCCAGGCTTGGTGTGTCTGAGGTCTCTGAGTGCCAGCAGCATTGTAGAGCCAGAAAACATTCTGAGATCCTGTGTTAGGGTTTTTAACTTTAGAAGGCCTGGGGAAACGGCTCCCCTTCCCTTCTCTGTTGTTCTGGCCTCAGGCATTTCTGCCTTCCACACACCTCTACCTGCTGCCTCTGCTGCCCTAAAGGGGTGAGAACGGAGGCTCCAAGCTCTGACCTTGCGCTATGTTAGGTGAATTTTCTGCCAAAGCCTCAGGAGTCACAGTTCATCCCTCCCTTTCTCTCTGTTCTTTCTCTGCAGTGTGGTTTGCAGTGTGGTTCCTTCTTGCTTCTTGCTTTGCAGTGTTGTTCTGCCACCTCTATGAATGTGCTGTCTCTTCTGCCAGGGTCCTTGATGGAGTGACGTAACTACTCACCTGCTGTTTAACTGTTTTTACTGCCAGCAGTGGTTGGAAACAGAGCTGAGGTGACTAGCTCTGGTCCCATCCCCATCTCTCTTTTCATGTAGGTGCGGTTTCATTAGGAAAAGATAAAGATACATAACACCTGTTTGTAGGCTACTGAATAGTCAGACTACATTTAGGGGAGAATGAAGATTTTGTGAGTCATTGCGTAGTTGTTGGGGGAACTGGGCCAGCACTCTGTGTACCCCAGATAGAGAGTTTGGAAGCCTTAGCAGTATGGGAAGGAGAGCTGACATTTTCTCGTGCTTTCTTCTCACCTTGCCACAGCCTCTTGCCAGTCCAGCTAGCTCAATTCATGGATTGAGGACTCCGCCTTGTGCTGGAGTTTTAGGGGTTAGAAGGGAAGATGGTCTTAGCATTTTGGTCTGCATTAAAGAGGGGAACAACAATGTACAGAAGAAAGGTTCTTTTGGTGACGAATTCTACATAATACATCGACTACTTGTTACTATATTTTTACATGAAGTGTGTGTTTTGTTTCAGTGGCTTATTTGGCCAAAATCTTTATTGTCGTCCTCCCAATTTTTTTCATGTAGTTTAGGCTGGTCTTGAACTCCAGATTACCCTGCCTCAGCCTCCTGAATAACTCAGATTACGGGCATGTGCTACATGCTCACATTTCTTCCCAGATTAATCTGAAATCTCTCTCTTCATGCAAATCATCATCTTTCCTCTCCTTGGAATGATTTTCATTTAAAACAGTCCAGTTAAATCTTGTTAACTGTGATGGTACATTATTTAATGATTCCTGTAAATGCTCTAAAATATAAAAAGGGGAAAATTAAATATAGTCTAAGTAAGCTCCTGGGATTTGTAGGAAATTATTCCTTCTATCTTGTTTCTGTGATTGTGCTGTTGTTTTATAAATAAGAGATCTGCAGGCGGTTTAGAGATTTTTGTGGAAAGTGGGGATCATTTCATAATGATCAAACTGTGAGTGTCCTTGCACAATAGTTCTGTATTCTGTGGAGACTCTTACATGGATTTGTCTGAGTCAGGAGAAGGAGTTCTTCCTTACAATGATAAGAGAAGTTTAAAAAAATTTTTCTAATCTTTACTAGTGCATGTTTGCAGTACATAATGTTTACACGCATCTTAGGGAGTAGTACATGTACTTACTTAACATGTCTTATTCTTTTTATTCTCCTTCCTCTCCCTTCTGTCTTCTCTCCCTCTGTCTCTAGATTCCCTTCCTACTTGCAAAAGACCTATCTCACAGTTTCTTATTGTCTTTTTTTAAAAAATTTATACATTGGAATTCTCATATAAGAGAAATTATGCAATCTTTAACCTTGTGTGTCTGATTTATTTCACTTACCATTATGATCTGAAGGTGCATCCGTTTTCCTACAAGTGACTCACATCTATTCTTCTTTGTTGCAGAGTAGTAGTGCATTGTATGAAAGGCTTTTTAGAAAGTGCGGGGATGTGTCTTTGCTTGGAGGCCCAGGACTGACTCAGTGTGGAGGAAGAGGTAGGTCATGAAGGGTGGTCTTGGATCTTAGTTTCTATTTTGAAATAAAGACCATAAGTCAGTTCTGTGGAAACGTGACTTCTGCATTCCTCAAAATTACCACGCTGTGCAGAATTGCACAATGGAAACCATAGTACGTATGAGGAAAATGGAGGTAGGGATCCAACATTCAGAAACTTAAAAACTTAATCAGCAACACATTAAAAAGAAAGAAAAGGTAGGAAACCAGTAAAAATGATGACATGGTTTTATACATGTTAAATGGGATATATATATATATATTTTTTTTAACAAGAAATGTGGCATTTTAACTTAAGACATTAATTTTTCTTGGGAAGGTGAACTTCAGAGGGCTGCAGCTTGTGAGTTACGGTGAAGCAACCGAAAAAGAGGTGCCTAAACTCTGAGGACAGCTATTAACACCTGTCAATGGATGTGTCCGTGGTCACTACACAGGCAGTGCATAGTTGGTCAGAGTTTTTTTTTTATTATTATTTTCTGCAGAATTGGGGATTGAACGCAGGGCCTTTGCACCAAGCTACATCTCCAGCCTTTCTTTTTTTATTTTGTGACAGGGTCTCCCAAAGTTGCTAATTTGTCCAGGCCAGGCCTGTGTTTGTGATTCTCCTGCCTCGGCCTCCTGAAATGCTAGGATTAAAGGAGTGTGTCACTGTTCCCAGCTTGGTCAGTGTTTTAAAGGGTGTGCACGCCTGTGTATTGTGTATGTGCTTCTGTTATCAGGTAGTTCCTTTAGAAATGGCTCGCCAGTCAAAAGTATTCCAGGTCCTTCTGGCCTGGAATTGGACAAGATAAGCCAAAAGTGGTGCCAAAGTTTATTTGAAAAGCGAGGATGAATGAGTATGGGAGAAACCAGCTCTGCAGAGCGAACTTGGGCAGAACAAGAGAAAAAGAAGGTAAAAGCAAAAATAAAAGTGTATACTGTGCCTGAGAAACGCAGTGTGGGCTACTGTGGGAACTCATGATAGCTTCCTGTGGTGTCTGGTCTTCCTTTACATTGTTCACATATCCTGGGAACCTGGGAGAAGTTCTACATACGGGGTCCTGAGAATTATTTGGCGCTGTCCTGGGGGCATTGTAATGAACAGGTGCTCCTCATTTTCCCAGCCAGCTTTGCCACACCCTGTCTCCTGTATCACTTCTGCAAGCGTGTTTCAGCATGTGTGTTTGCCTCTCATTTCTCCGAGGAAACTGTGATGAACAACCGTGAAGTTTGTTTGCTCGAATTACTTTTATATCAATTTCATTACAACCATTTGTGTTTTCAAAATAACCATTGTAAAAAGCTGACCTCACAATATGTTCTTTTGATTTTGTTTGTTCCCATTGATGTTTTAAAAATACAAATAGAAATCCGTTAACGAGTCTAAAGAACATGCCCTTCCTTGCCTTGGTGTTGTGTAGACCTTACAGACAGGATTCTGGTCGGGCTTCATGCTTGCTGCCAGGTACAAGCCTCGCATGGCTTGCAGTCACTTGCTAATCACATGGGTTTTCTTTGGTTATTTCTCCCTTTTGATACATTTTCTTTGTGGGAGGGAGTGGGGCAGACAGGTGCATTTGTTTGATGGTTGATTGTAAGGTGAACATTTTGAGTAAAAGCATGTATTTAAATGTGTATATTTAAATGTGTATCAAGGGTTGGATGGTTAAAAAGATTTTTTTCTGTACCCTAGAATATCATTTAGACATAAAAAGAAATGAGATACTAATATAGATTACTCTCAATGAAATAAGCTACACATAGACGATCACTTGTGATTGTGATTACATGTAAATGAAATACACACAGTGGGAAAAATCCAGAGAGAGCAGATTTGCAATCTGCCAGTGAGCACAAGGCTGACATTTGGTGTTATGCAGAGTTCTAGAACTAGATAGTGGTGATAGTTCCACAACATTGTGAAGGTACCTGGTGCTACTGAATTGTACACTTTAAAATGGTTTAAATGGTAAATTTTGTTTGCTGCGTATTTTGCCGCAGTTATAAAGAAAAAAGCATATGTTGAATCTGTGTTCTGGGCAGGGCTCTGTGCTTAGCACCGTGGGTTGAAGAGTGAAGGCAACGTGCTGTCTCTGGATAGTCAGGAGGTGAGATAAACGGAACGATAGAGAGCATGCGAGGCTGAAAGGAAATGAGCCGCAGAGGAGGTGAGAGTAGTAACCTGCAGGTGCCCAGCAGACGTGCACCTGTCCTGGAGGAATCCAGCAGGCTTTCCTTGAGGCAGGAAGCAGGGTCTCAGCTGAGGGTCACCTAGGGAGCTGGAAAAACATACACATTCCCTGAAAGGGCCCCATTCAAATTAAAAGAAAGTCCCCAGGAGGTGCTTAGAAATATTTTTTAGAACTGTCAGATCTCCAGGTGGTTCTCCATCGGATGAGGGTGAGAGTCACAGGTGTAAGCAACAAGCCAGTATTGCCAGGAGTATTCTGGGCAGAGGAAGGTGTCAGGACAGAGATCCCCAGGAAGGTGTAGGGCTGGGAGAACCCCAATTCTGACGCTGAGGAGGGGAGGAGCCTGGGGTAGGGGCTGGGGGGCAGGTAGGCAGCAGCAGTAGCAACTTTAGTGTCCATGTGGGAATGTACACTTGATTTTGTTGTCAACAGAGAAGACCCGAAGGAGTTTGCTGAGAGTATGAAGGTCGAAAATCTGAACCTGCGCAGTAGATAGGTGAGTCTGGCAGCATTTTGAAATAAAAATTGTCTGTGGCATCAATAGAATGGAGATAGGGAGGCCTGCTAGGAGCGGGTTTAATCTGGAGCAGGCTCTCAGAGTGGAGTCTGGAGGTCCCTTGCACCCTTCTGGAGGGTGTGTAAGGACAAAGCTGTTTTCATGATAGTTTTAAAATGTCACTTGCATTTTTCTCTGGGTTTGGTATTTGTGTTGATGGTGCAGATGTAACTTCTGGTATCCTAGTGTGGATCAAGGTCCGTGCACCAAACCATTCTCATTGTACTCATCTCTCTGTGCTTGCTGGGGCGAAACAGCAACTCAGAGTTGCCCTGAAGAATGTCATTGAGGAAACAGTAAAATCGTCAATCCTTGGGGTCACGTCTTTTTTTTTTTGGCACCGGGAATCAAACTCAGGGCCTCATGCTTGCGAGGCAAACACTCTAAGCACTGAGCTAAATCCCCAGCCCTGGTCACGTCTTTTTAATATTCCTTGTGGCAAAATGGGAAGGGCGCATAAAGCATTTCTACCATGTACTAAACAGCGTGGGTTGTCTCCAGGCAAAATACTTCTACAAGTGTTTGCGTGAAAAAAGTAAAGAAGTCACATTTCTCACGGAACATATTTTACTTGGAAGAACAAGTACCACACTGTGGTTACTCAGGCTTGGAGATTTGGCGGACATTTTCTTAGAAATGTACAATGTGGTCTCATCACTTCAACATAAATAACGACATTTATTTTTAATGATAAAAGTCAAACATTTTGGTAAAAATTTTTATCTGCCACTGAGCATATACTACTATTATATACTAATACTCTCCAGACTTTTCTGCCGATGTTTTGTGACATCAGCGTTTGGGAGATATTCATTACCGAGTGAAGCAAGGTTTTCTGGTCTTAGTTGTTGGCAGTGACTGTGTCCTAAGGGCTCTAGCAGGATGTGGACAGCACAGAGAGATGGCTGCTTGGTTTCTTCACATTTCTGTCCAGAGAGCGCACCAGGGTAGTCGAGTGGTCAGGGTTTGGTCTCTGTGAGGCGAATGGTTGGATTTTAAGAACCTGGATTTTTAGTCTCTTGCTAGGTTTGAATCCATGTGCTGGGCACATTCTGTACCACTGAACGGCATCCCCAGTCCTTTGTACTTTTAAATTTTGTTTTGAGACAGGATCTCACTCAGTTGTCCAAGCTGGGCTTGAACTTGCGATCTTCCTGCTTTAACTGCTCCCAAACGAGTAGCTGGGATTATAGGTGTAACGACCTGGACAGCAAAACACAGATTTTTTTTTTTTTTTTTTTTTTTTTTTTTTTTTATGCTGATGGTTTGAAAAAGCAGCAGTACTTTTTAAGAAACAAGAAACTCAGATTTGGAAGCTAGTTTTGGGGGTAGGAACAAAAGAAAATGCTGTTTGTTTTTGGCTAGGATTGATACTAATTTTAAAATACATTTATGAAATCTTTGAAAAAAAACTTAATCATATTGAAATGCGTCGTTATGGAGTAAGATACAGAGAAACCAGTTTTCCAAGATGATTTCTTTCCTTTCTTGGCTTTCATAATCATAATTTCCTTTTTATCTTTTATGGTGCTAAAAATTAGCTAGCTCTGGGCTTTTCCTTCCCGGCAGTTTTATCAGCGTCGTAGTTCCTTTGTTGTTCTTACACTCTAAAGACTTGCTTTCTGATTCAGGTCTTTGTATTTGAGAACTCAGGAACAGATCCATTTTTTGGCTTTGAAACTGCTAAAATTGGCTAATGCCCTACTTTCCCTCGGGAATTCCCTAAGAATGGTTCCTTTCACCATAGCCTCTGACCTAATTTGTTGTTGTTGTTTATTTGTGTGTTCCTTTTTATTGAATATGCAGTAGTGTAATTTTTTTCCCTATTAGTAATCCAGCCTTCTCTCTAAGGATTCGCACTGGAGAAATCGGACCAGTCGGCTGTCTCATGGTGGTAGCCCACTGCATCCTTGAAGAGAATGTTAAGTGCCAGGTGAGGAGCAGGAGACTTGAGGAATGTAATTTTTCTGCATAGGAAAAAGAGAGATTGAGAGGTCCCTGAAAAGTTCCCTTAGGGAATAAAAGCCCTTGAGATTCAGTGTCTCATGGGAATTCAAAAGGAGGGTAAACTATTTGCTAGAAACTAAAGAAAGATTTGAGAATTCTCCTTGCTGAGGCACAGGGGTCTTCTGCATGGGGAAGACACAGGCAGGGGTCAGCCCCTGTCACAGTAAGGAGGTGAGCTGGTTTGCCCCTGCGGGAGGGGGGCGAGCCACGCCTGCAGGTGACCACCAGTGTAAGCAGTGGACCCTGGGTGTGGAATGTGTGAAAGGGCGTCCTCAGCACAGTCCTTGCTGGGTGTGGGGAGTCCCTGTCTGAAGAGCTGGAGGCAGGGAGTCGCTCGAAGCAGAGATGAGGCCTCCATGAACACAGAGCCATGTCTTTTTAGCGCAGAGATTCCTAGATGATCCCCCTGAGGGTGATGTTTGGAGGAGTTGGCCTTCACCCCGCCACAGAATCCTGCTGGGCACAAGGCTTCCCCTGGACAGGCACACTGTTGGGGCAGGAGTGATAATACGTGTGTGTGCTCTGTCCTATTTAATTTCTTGCCGTAGCTAGTCATATCTTTGAAGAATAAGGCTCTCGGATGGATGGGTGGGTCGTAGAACTATAAATATATGCCAGTGGTCCCAGTCTGCCATGTGATGAAGATCACAAGCCATTGCCTGTGTCTATATGAAGCGCCTATTTCCTTGGATTTTTATTTTAATCATAATTGGGTACTGCAAGTATTAGCAAAATGTTTTAAGAGCAGATTTTCTAGCATAGAATTTTTCTGAACTGTTTTTTTGGAAAGTTATCTGTCAATATATTTTAATTAAAAAAAAAACAAAGCTTTTGTAAATAAGGAGGGAGGAGGGGGTGAAGGGAGGGGAGGAGAATGGGAAAAAAGAAGCAACAAGATATATCATGTACAGGAACAAACCCCCTGTGATGAATGTTATCACTCTGTACATCTAAAATGTACCATTAAAATAAAATTAAAAAAAAACACTCTTAGGGAATTTGGAGGCTCCTGTGGGTAGCTGGAAGGTCTCTGGCTTCTCCGGGACGGCGTCCACAAATGCCTTTTCTTTTTGTGCTCAAAGATGATTTCACTGCAGCTGAACAAGGTGAAGTCGTGCTGTGTAGAGAAATGCAGCCTGGTTGCTTGCAAGTCTGTAGCGTTTGTCCAGTGAGCACGCTCCATCCAAACTTTCTTAAAACTCGAAGCCCTTGCTTTTCTGCTTAGGTACAATACTCTAAAGAAATCAATACATTCTTATTTTTAGCTCACTGGTTTTACCTTGAGAGAGCAGGTGGCCCAAGACTTTATATCATGAAAGCCAGCTGCATTTATGTGAGAGGTGGATTGCCTGGCTTTAAATAGCATTTTCTTCAAAAGAATAGTTTTGCTTTTTATACTCTAAGCTTCCCATATGTATTTTTTCCTTCTCTGTGTCTCACTGGGGCCTGCAGAGGACCAGAGTTGGCCCATGTTCTGCTAGCTTCACAGTGTTGCCTCTGTGGAGCCCTGAGGGGAGGTGCTTAGAAAGCCCTTTCCCCTTCGTCCTGCCTGAAATGGCTCTTGGGAAAAGGCCCGCTCTGTTCTGCTCCCCTGGTTTGTTCTCCCAGGGCAGCGCGCTGGGGAGAGGGCTGGTGGGAGCCACCGCGGAGGTACTTGCGCGTTAGCTCCTGGTACCTCTGCTGCAGTGAGGAAACCCTGCTCTTCCAGCCTTGCCTCTAGGATGTCACCATGTGGCCATTGAGTTAGTTCCTGTCTCCTTAGGGAAGGAACTTTCTTTTATTGGGAGAAATTCTTTAAGAGAGGCAAAGGCACTGGTCTCCTACAGCAGTCCTTTGAGAGTGAGTGAGGACAGGGCATGTATTTTCTTCTTTTCTTCTTTTCTCCATGGCTGCTCCTGTCCTTCACCAGCAAATAAAACCAGTCAACACTGGAAGTGATTAGTAATCTTTACATTCCTGGTCCTGAGCAATGTTCAGAAAAAAGGACTCTGGCTTTATTTACTGCCAATTAAAATCCCCTCCATTCTGTTAGATTATATCCCCAGGGAGTAGGATTACAACATCCGTTTTCATGGTTTCGTTAGCAATTGTTAGGTTTCCACTAGCATCGAAGTGCAGTCCTGTGGGTGTTTTGACATTTGTTTTCAATAAACAGAAAAGATATAATTAAAGGTCAGATCCTGAAATGGGTTTTTAAGTTTATTTTGATGACTGTGGAAACTTACTGTGTTTGGCCAATATTCTTTTAATGATCCAAGTTTCAAATACCTTTTTAATTATCTAAGTTTCACTGAGGTCCGCAAGTTAAGGTAGTGTAAATAAATGTCTGGTTGCCAGGAGGGTGATATAACAGTATCCTCAGTGGCCTATTAATAAGTGATGTAATTAATGGTGTAAAATATTATACTGTCTTGTTTATTAATTTGTGTAGAAGGTTCAATTCAGAGGCCGAGTGTCTTCTTAGATTTTACTACCAAATTTAAAGGTGTAACAGGCTAAATTGAGTGTTTTGTCTGGATTGGTCACTTTTTTTTCCAGTACTGGGGATTGAACCCAGAGCCTTATACTTGTAAGCACTTTACTACTGAGCTACATCTCAACCCGAGGGGCTCATGAAATTGTCCAGGCTGGGTTCAGACTTGCAGCCCATGCCTCAGCCTCTTCAGTAGCTGGGGTTGTGGCATGTGCCACCTCACCCACCTCTAGATCGGTCACATTTTATTCAGTTCCTAGAAGGATTGTATCATTCCAGAGTTGTGTGTGACATCAAACAGATTATGTAGTGAATATGAATTTAGAATTTAGGTTGATACCCTATTTTAGAGACTGGCATTTATTTTTGCAAGCTCTTCAGAATTTGGGCTAGTTTGCAGTGAAATATCTTTCAATTTATATCTGAGTATGCAATCTCTGAAATGTTTATGTTACCCTAAACTCAACATATTCTAATACATTTACATTTAGAACCTTCTGTGTCTGTTTCTTTTTTTAAAAAGCTAAGAAACTTTAGTAATTTCATTGCCCTGTACAAGTCAGTCCTGTGTAGTCTGAAATGGTTATTCTGGTTGTGTCTGTAGGCTGCATAGTTGTTAATTTGTCTTTTTTGCACACTTCTGTCACTCCCAAATTCAGGACTGATTCCTTATGTTGACATTCATCTCTTGGCTTAGTGGCTTTTAGAGACTCTCTCTCCCTTGCTCCTAGACTATCACAGCATCATCAAACTGGACAGCTGGCTGCTTTCTAAACACATTACTCCTTGCTATCCTGGGATCTACTACAGACTAGGTAGCTTCACAGAAGGTTGTTGTCTCACAGTTCTGGAACCTGAAAGTCCAACACCAAGGTTTCAGCAGGTTTGGTTTCTCCTGAGGCCTCTTGCTATGATTTGCAGATAGCTGGCCCCTCTGTCCTCTGTCCACACATAGCCTTTGCTCTGTGCCCAGGCTTCCCTGGTATCTCTTCCTCCTCTTAAAGGACACTCCTCAGACTGGGTGAGGGGCCACCCCTATGACCTCATTTAACCTTAATCACTTCTTTAAAGGTCCTGTCTCCAAAGACATATCTTTTAACATGCTTGCGGCTGGGACTTCAGTGTAAGAATTTTGGAGGGAACACAACTCAGTCCATAATGCTGACTATTTGTATATATTATATATCTCTTTTTTCTTTTCCTTCATTATATGGGGCATTTGAAGTGTGTGCAAACAAGCTTATTAGGTCTTAGTATAATGCTTTGTTCTTAATGAATTGTCACTAAATATCCGTTGAATTTAGTTTTAATTAAATCCATCCCTCAAAAATTTAGTGTAGTTATTGGACTTTTTTTTTTTTTTTTTTTTTTTTTTTTTTTTTTTTTTTTTTTTTTTTTTGGTGCTGGGGATCGAACTCAGGGCGTTGTGCTTGCAAGGCAAGCAATCTAACCACCGAGCTAAATCCCCAGCCCCTAGTTATTGGACTTTTACAGAATTGATCTGTGGCCAAACAGGGTACTTAAAATTACTTTATGGATTTGACCAAATGCTGCCAAGTAATTTATTAAACAGTACATCGCCAGAATAGTAAGTTATTCTTTTTTTCTTCCTTCAGACTAAGGAATGCTTTTTGTACTCGTTCACATAGATCTCATTCTTATAAACTCAAGGTGGAAAAAAAGTGAGGGCAGAATTTACCATGTCCATCCTTGGAATCCACACAGAGCTCTCCACTGCCTTCAGCAGTCATTCTCTGTGTCCTGTTGGCAAATATCCATTAACTCCTGGCTGTAGTAAGCCGGTGCACTTAGGTCACTGAGGCAGTGACATCAAAGACCTCATCAGGAAGCCAGCGAGATCAGATTTGGATGTTCCCGGGGAGCATTTACGAAGTGAACACTGGCTAGCTTCAGAAAATAGAACTCCCACTCTGAAAACTTGTGACACTCCGAGCATTTCTGCTGTCCACCACAGTATGGATTCCTGGATGCTTTCATGCACCTGTGAATTCAGAGCCGTGTCTTCACTGTGTGTTAAAAAGAATGCATTGCCTAGCCTTCCTCTGCATCCGCCTCTGTGTGTGGATGCTTTGTTCAGAAATGCTGGCGAAATTCTCACCTTTCCTAAGGAGGTGCTGCTCTGCTATCTGGGGCTGTGGTTAGAGTACCACGTGCTGGAGGAAGATGGGAGTGTATGTTCAGACTTTCTGACAAACAGCTTTCGTAGGAATCCCACACAAGAGAAAGAGGCATTTAGTTTAACGGACCAGGAGGAGTTGCATTCATTCGCAGCTCCAGGTACCAGGTTCCTTTAGACTCCACTGCTGCCTCCCCAGAGTGAGAGTTGAATATTCAGCTCTCTTCTCTTGATGGCAGCTGCTTTAGGAGATGCCAAGTGGGATCTGCTGTGGAGTCCATTGTACATCGCACGCCTTCTCGTCCCTTCATATAAAAATAAAGCTTTCTATAAGAAACTTTTAAAAAAATTGTGTGGCTTTATGCTCTGGCATCAAGGAAACTTAGAATCAAATGTGAAACATAGTGATAATTATTCGGATTAACTCATACAGTTATCAGTGTTTGCATTTTTATTTTATTCACATGATTAAGTTTGCTTTAGTGTTAAAATACTATTAAGTTGTAAAAATAGTAGAGAGATAGAGGTCCTGTTACCCATTATCCAGCTGCTTCTTATGGCGTCTACTTCTTAAAAATGTATTAATTTACAAGAATTTCAGATTTAAGAATCTTTAAATTTGCCTTTTAGATTTGTTGTTGTACATTCCTTCCTATGTTCTTTATTGTAATTTCCCATAGTTTATTTAGAGAAAGGTTTGAGTAAATAAAAGCTGATTAATAAGGGAAGATAACTTAGCATCTTGTCCCTTGTGATTTAACCTAAACATGTTTCATATCAGCTTCCAAGGTGATGTTGATGAGGAGTTTTGCTACTGAGATAATAGAGCAGAATACATAATGTTCTTTATATTTTGTTTCTGATAGTGGTTGATGTTTCCCTGTTTTTTATGATCCCCACAGCATGTTAAGCTATTAGTCTTTAGGGGATACTCTAAAGTGATGCTTTAGTCCCTTTCTTAAATCTGAGTAGTTATCCTTGAACGTATCATTCTGTAACATTACTGATCTCACCCTCATTTTGAGACCATTTACTGTTTATGATAGATATCTCATCATGGAGTGTCGGGTTAATTACATACTACTCCATGTTTTTCTACCTGTTGTTAAGTCTATTCTCCATATTCAGATTATAAACATTTTGCAGCTTCCCCCTTACACTTTTTATATTCTATTTGTGCTATATTCATTCCTTAGCACAAATTTAAAATTTAGCAGATCATTTGGATATTTTACTCCTAAAATGTGGTCTTTCCTACTTACCCAATATATGATTTGTCTGCTACAGAAGAACAGAAGCGGGAAGTTGTGGGTTCTTTCTGACAGCTGATTTTTAGAACTTGGTGGCAGTCAAGGTTAATTTTGAATTTTGTGCTTTCTTTGGAACCAGAGAGCCAAGTTTCACAAGCCACGGCCTACAATTATGTTCAAAGAGCCTGTAAAGGTTCCTAGTTGGGATCGCACCCCGCCCCTCAACCTTCCCCTTAGAGGATCCCATGTAATGATTCATTTGCTAATGGAGAGAGTATGGGTAGTTAATGAGGCATTCTGTTTCAGTAGTGTAAGTAGTGTACTTAAAAGTAATTCAGTAATAATTGCCACATTTTGTGATTCATATTCTAGAACACACAGTAGCAATAACACATCTGGTTTGAAGGTACCACTAGAAGACTGAGAAAGCATTAACCTACCTAACACCTGTTCAATGATGACTGCTATGCTAGAAAAAACATCAGAATTTTTCTGCAGAGCTTGTGTAGCCGGGCAAACTCTGGTCCTTAGCAGGGAAAAGAAAATCAAAGTTGCAGTGGGGGACCCTGGACTTATGGTTTCTTTGGAGATGACGTTCTTCCCCCAAATTGGTCCCCAGCAAGTCGGCCCTGGGCTCTGTCCTGAAAGAATGAGTGAGATTGGGCTCCAGAGAAAAGGACGTTTGTTCAGGACTCCTCTGCCAGAGCACTTAGTGGTTTATAATTTAAAAAATTCTGATAGTAGTTTCTTTCATCAGGCTACCCTACCTTAAGACAGGACCTGTGATTTTTTTGGGCCAGGATGAAATGTGTTATAGCTCTGATTCCCCTGAGTAAATAAGCCCTCTTGCCCAGGAAACCAGACTTTGTGGTTTCCCACAGGCCCTTGGGAAGCCAGGCTGGGGCTAGACAACGTGGAGGAGGGTGGTACTCTGGCTTTGTGGTTTTGACTCCTCTTCTGGGCTTAAATTCCTGTTCATGTTGCAGGATCTCTGAACCTTGTTTAAAAAATTCCACCTTGTTGTGACCTTTAATTTGTTCTCCAGTAGTTTCGGTAAGATAATTCAAAACAAAACAAAAACTCCCAGACAGCTAATGTGCTGCTTACTTATAACTTGAGGATGGAATAAGTATAATTCTTGAAATTGTAAAAATGGAACTGTTCAAGTAGCTTGAGTTAACTTGGTAGTTTTGTTTCTTTGTTTTTTGGGTCTGGAGATTGAACCCAAGCCTCATACATGCTAGGCAAGCTCTCTATTACTGACCTACATCTCTAGCACTTGGAAAATTTTGAGGTAGAGTCTCCATGAATTGCCCAGGTTGACCTCCAGTTTTCCACCCTCCTGCTTGAGCCTCCTTGGTAGCTGGAATTACAGTCAGAAGTGCCTGGTTTTGCGGTGCTGGGGATTGAACTCAGCATGCTTTAGAGTGAATTCTGTGTAGTAACAGTAAACTCAGCATGTGTGCTCACACAGAGACAGGGCCTAGGTGTCTGTGGGTTTGCTTCAGTTTAATAAGAAGACTCTTCAAAATATATTTTAAGTTTCTTGTTTTATTAGTAATTTACAAAGTTTTATTAGTATAAACAGAGTTTTTAAAGGGCTAATCCACTATATAGATGTTAGTTTGTGGCAAAGTGTTTAGAGTATTTAAAGACACTTTTCTAAGCATTTGGCGTGTTAACTGCCATCCCTCATGACAGTGTAGTCCAAATTACATAGTCCATTCCGACTGCTTTGACAAAGCACTATGGCCTGATGTTTTAAACAAGAAACAGTTCTGGAGGCTGGGGAGCCCCAAGAATGAAGCACTGGCAGATTCAGAGTCTGGTAAGAGTCCTCTTTCTGGTTCATAGGTGGCATCTTCTCTCTGTGTTATAGATGGGGCCTCTCTCTGTGAGAGTCCCTTTAAAATCTCGCTCATGGTGACTCTATTTTTCCTGGCCTGACCACTTCCCAAAGCCCTCACCTCATAGTAATACCATCCCAGTGCGGGCTAGGGTTTTGACATGTGAATTTCGTGGGGATACAGACGTTTTTTCCATCATGTGCCTTTCTCAGGCCCACACAACTAGAAAATGGCAGGATTAGAATTTGTCCGCTGGCAGTTTTCTCCAGAGTCTTATCGCTTAATGACTATGTTTTGCTTACTTTTACATCCATAGTGTGTCTGTCTGTCTTCGCGGAGTCAACAGTTTCTCAGTCACTGGATCATCAATCTTACATTTATTGAGACTGCTGTTAATTAGGGATTGTGGTCTAGTATGTTTTCTATCCTCCAAAGCCTCAGCCTGGAAGGAGAAGACAGACACATAAGCAACCCCAGAGTAAGGAGCTTGCTACAGAGGAGGGTATGGTGAGTACTCTTGGGGAAGTTGATTGGAAAGGGGGAGATACATTCTGCTAGGAGAAAAGGCAAGTGAATCTCAGGAGAGGCCTCAGGTGTGAGCGTTAAAAGGATGGGTAGAGGTTGAGGCCTGAGCCAAAACATAGCATAAGAAAGTTGGTCAGCATGTATAGAAAGTGGAAGCTGAAGAGTAACCTAAAAATCTGTTTTTGGGCAAAGGAAAAATGAGTGCATTTGTCCTGATAAAAAAAGGTAAAACAGTTAAGGCTGCAAGATGAAGTATTGGTGTTTAAAAATACCAATGGGGAGATTTCTGTAGAATTTCATTGTGTGAAAAATCATAACAACAATAAATATCGAATTAAACTGAGAGAATTGCTTTGGGAAGTTGGCACTGGGTCATGACTTTTCTAGGTCTGATTGTTAGCCTTTGTGAGAAGCTCTTTTATTGGTCCCATTTGTCTTTCTTTCATACAAGTACTTGATGCTAAGCAACCATTGTAAAAATCACGCCTTTCTTCTTTATAGCATATATTTCACTGCTCTGGAGACCAGAACTATGGCATAGGCTGGGTCACTATCTCTTGATTCAAAAGACATTTTGAGTGATATATTATGGATGAGTTTCTCAACTAGCATGTGAAATATATAGTAAATCATCATGACCTTACACAGTAATAATGGGGCAGAATTTACATTGACAGTCTGTCTGCCTGTGATAAGTTGCTTGTTAATTCTGGGTAGGTGACTTTTCTTGGGTGAGTTGTTGACCATAATAATTCTCATTATCAGAAGTGGTGCCAAAAGTAGAAATCTTCTCACTGTGTATGTACCTTTCTCCCCTCCTTCCACAGAGCAGTCCAAATTCAATTCCTAGGAGGCTCTTAGAGTAGATCATTGCCTATTCACCAGAAACTTCTCAATGTTGGCTGCTAACTTAGTTGTTTAAATCTGAATTCAAAGCTCAGAGTTTGGGATATAGGGTATTCTTTAAAGGAGGAATGTATTTTAAATGCTTCCCTCAGTGCACCTGACTTTTGGATGATATCTGTGTATATTTTCGCCCATCTCTATCTCTGTATCTGGATATATAGCTATATATAGAAAAAGATACAGATTTTATTGTTCACAGTTTCTGATTGGTGAGGCTGTTGTTCACAATTGCCTTTGATCAGCTAAATGTCTACTATGTGCTGCATCTGGAATACATGAATAAATATGGTATGGTTCTTGAATCTCTGAGGCTAATGGGGGAAGTATAAGTGACAGCGCACTTTGATATATAAGATCTTGGGTGTTGAGAGGGAGCTAGAAGTATATAGCCATCTCTGCTTTGTGGAAAAGTTGGGAAAGGCTTTCCCCTAGGCATGGGGAGTAGGATGGGGCTCTTGGGCTGAATCTTAAGAGGATAGGGTTTCCTGTCAAGCTTAAGTAAAATACCAGACTGCATATGCCTACTTCTCTCTGCCTGTGAATGAACAGGATGGTAAACAGTTTGAACTCAGCCTATCAGTTCTGCACTGAATCTCATGGGAGTGCCAGAGATCTCAAAGAGCAATCTCCCGACTAACTTATCTTTGGGAAGAAGCATGTATAGTTCCTTAGAGTTCTCTATTTCAACAACTGACTTACCTAGTTTCTAATATCTGACTTGTAAGTGTATGAAAACTATATGAAATTCTTCATGAATAATGTAATATTCCTTGTGTGCACTTGGAAGGAGGTATGATAGCTGGCATATGTAAGTTTGAAGTACAGCCGATTTTTATTGCCAGAATTTATTTTTGTGAGAATATCTCATGGAATCTAAAAATAAAGATAGGCTTGTAAAATTACAATAACCTTCAGCATCAAGGAAGGAAAATACTATTTATGAATCTCTGTTTTGCAAATATGTATAAATGTTTAATTTGTGTGGCTTATCCCCAAAAACAAAACCTGTTCATTTCTTTCATTGATTTTTAATTTATTATAGGCTTCCTACAATTATGCCATTAGTAATTTGTTAATGGGCTTAAATACCAGCAAAGATAATTATAAATATGAGAGAAGAATTAGTTTCATTTTCTATTGTGTCTGTGTAGCTAGTTATCTGATTACGTCTATTATTTTTGTTTTCTTATGTACACATATTGTGGGACTTGTTGACCAGTTTCTTACATGGTTGATTTTTCTTTTGTCTTTTTTTGTTTTTATTTTTTCCTATTTTTTACTTTTCTTTTTTTAGGGAAGTATATAGTTGGTTTATTGAAAGGCAAGTTTTTTTTTTTTTTTTAATGATGTGTGTGTATAGTCTGTGAACCAAAAGAAAACATTGTTTATTCATGAATGCACTCAGTCCACCTCTCAGTTTTAATGAATGGGTCCCACGTGCTGTGGTAGTTGCTGAGTGGAGAACAGAACTGTTACCTTCCCTGACCTCATGGGACTGAGGGCAGTGAATTACTGGGGCAGACATTGAATAGTAAGCAAATAAATAAGTACTGTATGTAATTATAAATTGTGATAAGGAATATAATAAACTATTTTTATCCTGTTAAAGAGAATAAAAGGCTACTATTAAAAAGAGGCATGTGTATGGTGGGTCCAACTACAGATATTGTTATCGGGGCTGGCCTCCACGGATATTTCTGTGAACTCTTATTGATTGCCCTTCTGAGTGAGCTGTACATGGAGGTAATACATTTTAGTTTATATTTTTGTTTTTTATTTTTTATTTAAAAATATTTTATAAGTACATGTTTGCAGTACATAATGAATGTCTTCATCATGTGGAGTGTGTCCGTGTACATATTGCATGGTAATACATTTTAATAATTTAAATTTCTTCCCACTTTATCAGTGTTGTAAAAGTATTTCTTGGATTATTTAAAATTCAGTATATGTTAATTCAATTCAAGTATTTTACCTCAAACTGCGTTCTGTTTTATATATATTAAATAGAAACTATTCACTAGTAAAGAAATTTTACACATAATTATATGTATATAAAACAAAAATATATAATTTCTTTAGCAGTGAATAATTAATTTTTATGGAATTTGAACAGAAGAATGGGTTATCTTCCCGTTTTTTAGTGCTTCTGACTTTTTGTTTTGGCGCTTACTCATACTTATGCTGTCTCTCGTAACTGTACAGTATGGCAACTTGGCGATACCAGGCATAAGAGAAAGAAAATGTATCCTGAGAGAATATGCTGTTTGTATTTAATGTTTTAGAATCATGGTTATGTAACAATTTTTGATGCCGAAATACACAGCAGAATCCTTTGAATTCCACCAAGGGATTTCAGCAAACCCTCTGATACCCTAGACTCTTACCAGGATTGGGAATCACTCTGCTTTGCTGACATTTAACATTACCTTCTGCATCTCGAGCTAATGACAGCGAAACTGTTGATAAACTGTTCTCACAAGCCCAGAAATGAGTTTTGGAAAGTTTTGTCCATATGTATACCTGTGTGACCATTATAAACAGTACTGGTCAGAATGGCAGAAGTCTGTATGACTAAGCACGTTGCATAAAAGTATTATTCAAAACATACGTGTAGCCTACAGAAAGCCAACGCCAGAGACCACTGGAATAATCAGAATTCTTTTCATCTTTATGCCTAGAGCTTTCTAAACTTTTCTGTGTGTTCACATCTTCCTTAGAATTCAGAATCAATCCTTTTACCAACTAGGGCAGTTTAAGAATTTTTAATTTGATGGCTTTAGGCTTAAAACTCTTCTGTCCTTTGTCCTTTTCTAATTAGGGACTTGGTTCTGTGACTCAGCCTCTCTCTTACTTTGGACCAAGAATTGGCTTTTAGTGGTGAGCAGGTCTTGTGATACCTACCATCCTGTGTCTTGGGGTGCTTAGCATTAGGGTCCTGTTTTCTCTAGGCAGCTGGCTGATCCCCACACCCTGAATGAAGTTCTGTGGGCCTTACCTCTCAACTCAGCCTTTCATGCAGATTGCCAAACTCTTTGCCACCAGGTGACTTTGTGTTCCTGTGTTCCCCAGTGCTATGTCCTGTGGTCCATTTCTATATGTCCAGTTGTCCTTTCCATTCTGTCTTGGCTTGTGATTTACCTCTATTTTCCTTATTTACCTTATTTTGTGGGACCCGTACTAATCAGCTACATCTTTTTCTTGGGTTCTGGCCAGCCCCAAATCTCACTCATTTAGGAGTCTTTCATTGATATTTAACAGTGACTTGGCTTGTGGGTAGAATCCGAAGGGATTAGATTTTTGGGGAGAGCCTATGTAGATATTTATTGAGCCCCAACTATGTATAAGGTAGTATTTTGTCTTGTAGTGGTGAAAAGATGAGTGAAACTTTATCTCTACTTCTAGATGCTACATAGTCTGTTAAGAGAACAAAATAAAAGTAGTACATGATACATGATGGGTTAAAGAACAGCCTAAAAATATCTCTCACACACATACACACGCCTACCTTTATATAACTGAAAAATCTCCTCTTCTTCCTCCCCTCAAATTTCTGGGTATACCTAAATTAAGAAACTTGCTTCTTGAGTTTTCTTAAGGAAATTTGGTGAAATGCTTTTATTTCATGGTTTGTTAAAATTCCTGCTTTGATTTTGTCCCACTCTATGTCAGTGAACTCAATAAAAGTAACTGAAATTAGCCTGCATGGATTAGATAAAAATGAAGCCATTTGTTGATGGAATTATTACTATAACAATTAGAAGAATGCCTATGAAATATTTGCTGAATTGTCTATACACAGAATTCACAGAAAAAAAAATTCACAGAGCCAAATAACTTGAAGAAATGTCATAAGTCAGTTGCATATTCTATGTCTTAATACATTAATTTTTTGAGGCTTGACTTTATTTTGTGGCCTGTTTACCACTTCTCTTTTTTATTTTAAAATAAATTGAAATTAAATATTTCTTATAACAGTTGAAATTCTTTACTGCACTCCATTTCTTTCCTCATAAGCTCTTATTTATCTCTTTTTTTAGGTAACTGAAAATCTTTATTCCTTACTGATTCTACATCAGGCTCTCAACTCAGTTGTGTTGCCTTTTACTGACTCCAGTTTGTCCATATCCGTGTAGGATAAAGAGGCCTAATGTCATCCCTGTACCAATGAAAGCCTTGTCAGTGATAAATAAAGTCAGAGAATAATTTTCAGGTTTACAAATTATTTTGCAAAAATAATGAAAGCTCATTTTCATATTTGAAATATACTGTTAAGCTTTGCTCAGTTTTCAGTTTCAGAATGTTCTTTGTTCCTGGGTCCATCATTTTCTGTCACATGTGAAAAAAATTGGCCAGAGGGGGTTTGCCACTGGGGATTACACTCAGGGCCTTGATTTACTATGCAAGTGCTCTACCACTTGAGCTAAATCCCCAACCCTGAAAATTTTTTTAGCCCTAGGTGTGCATCCTATTTTAATGGACAGTTGTCATGTTTCTGTCTTTCATATTAGGTATGACCAAACTGGTATAATTTGAAAAATGTCCTTTTCTAGCTTACTGTATTGATAAGATTCCTCAGATGTAAACTCTAAATCTTTGAAAGATGTTTTGATCTCCATTTGCTAAAACTGTTAGTTGAGAAGGAAGGGGCTTGCTGAATTTCTGCTTTGTTTGTCACCTATACTGTGTAGGTTGTCGCTGCGTCTCAAGTGAAAATTCATGGTAGCTCATCCCTAAGCTCTGATCCGATTACCACTGTGATTTCTTTCCTTGTGATGACTGTTAATTTATCCTGTAATGTACCAATGTTATTGAGGTAAAGAATATTTTAAGAGAATTAAATGAACGATTAATCTGTTTTTGAAAGATAGCATGAAGAATATGCTTTCAAAAGAACCTTTTGACATATATTTTAATGTAAATATTTGCAATCAATTGCTGCTATTTCAGTACATTTTTATACTTAGCATAGACAAGTCAAATGGTCTTAAGATGTTCAAGTTTGTTGTGTTTTTCTAAGAACTAAATACATTACTCTTTTTAAATTTTAATATAATAATTTTAGACACTTTTGTTTTTCCTTGTCTGTCAGTTTTTAAAAATAAAGATCTAAAGTCCTGCTAGATTTTTTTTGGTATCAAAATTTCAGTAGAATTTTTAAAGGCATGCTTTCTAAAGCTGTTTATATTAGCTGGACCTAGGACATTCTGTTCCTGAAGAATTAAGATGAAAATGGCTGGATTTTTTTTCTCTAGTCATTGGGGTGATGTATTACAGTAATAAGAGTTTCCTTACAGAAAGGTAGTTTCGCTTACATAGCATTTCTCATTTAAAACAAACAATATCTTTGCTGAGTCCCAGCTCTACTACACTTATGTTTTCCAACATTTCTTTTTAAATTATGCTTAGAATTGTTGGTCTGCATGAGGCAACCGCGTGACGCCAATGCAGTTACATCAATATAATTGTTTTTTCCCTTTTAAACGTGTGATGACTTTAAATTTAATCTGCAGTATTAGGGAGTAGATTATTTTCATGAAGAGCATATTAATGATGATTTATAGAAATGTGAAACAATACTTTTAAAAAGTTAATTGCCCAGGGAGAATTAATTACAGTGTTAACAGGAACAGTGATTTGTGGGGAATGGGAGATGGTGGGGGCATTGGGACTGGGCATAAGCGATAGGAGTCACTGAGTGTTTATTTGTGATCAGGTGACCTTGTGGGTACTATTGTGCCCACCTGTGTCTTTCAAGAGAGACTCTGTGCCTATTTAAGAATGTAGCATCCCACCTCGACCATGTGTGACTTGGTGGTTTGTTTTCTGCCTTCTGATGGAATTATCTCCACATGCCCCAAATCTTCCATGATGATGCCCGTATATGAAAGACAGAAAAAGGCAAATCCTCTGTTGATAAACTGTGGCTCGGTTCCCTGTGACACCCAGTTGCTAGGTATCGAGATTTCAGTATTCTTTTCCCGCTTTTCCCAAGTGCCTGCTGAGAGCAAAATGAAACCTCCCTGACATCCTGAGGCGTGTAGGGTGTAATTTAGTGGTGCCCAGAGCCAGCTGCCTGTGCTTTTTGTTCCATCCTCCTAGGGAAGAGGACAGTGCAATTTCCAAACTGGAATGGTGCGTATGGTTTTCTGATCTACTGCTGCCTGTAGGGCATGTTAAAAACATAAGGGAAGAGAAGTTGAATGCAAATCAGTCTCTTTGAGGCAGGGTCATCTTTGGCTGCTTCACACTGCAGTAGCCTTTGGAGATGCTGTTTTTCACTTGAGTTCTTTTAGACATCATTTCAAAGAGTCTCGATGTGTCAAGCCCGAAGTCCCGTGCAGGTGCAAGGACAAGCAGGAACCTAGGTTCTTCCTGTTCGGGTAGAAAGAGCCTGTCTCTTTGTTAACCAGAGTTCTCTGATGCTTGACGTTGAAAGTGAGTACATGTCAGCTCTACAGGCTATTTTGTGGGTGTGCAATCATCATGTGCTAGAAAATATTTATAAAAGTATCTCATGGAGTTGTTGAGGATGTTAAATTAAATGTGAATACACCTAAAATACCACCTAGTACCTGGTGGAAACTCCACAGTGTTCATTTATTATCTTTGCAAATGACAAAGTTGTGTGGCAGACATGCTTTGTGGTGGATAAGCAGTAGGCAGGATGAGTATTTGCAGTGCAACATCAGGCTAAGAAATTATTCGCGACAGTCCCTCAGATCTTCATGCATTAAACACAGTTAAGACAGGCAGCCTTGATGGGAATATGAGACATTGACAACAGGGCTGACAGTGGTTCTGGCTCTCTTAGCACCGACACACGAAAGTCTCTGGTAGTTTCCTGGCAGAGTACTCACCTGAACGCATCTGGGTATCTTGTGAGATAGTGAGGGCAGCACATTTAGCTTTGTGGCTTGCTAACGCTGTTCAAAGAGGGTAGAGATAAGGCTGAGTAGTTCGGCTTCTGATACTCAGACACACATACCCCGCTTATGGACTGGACTTTACACATGGAGTGATTTTCAGTTCTTGATGCCTTCTGAAAGTACAGGAATGATTCTGGGTAAAAGTTATGGCCCACCACTGACTTCAAATCTTGAGAGCATATATATTGTTAGCTAGGACTTCGGTGGGTAGAGCTTGCCCCACCCAGTGAAGGTGAAGAAAGACCTGGGCACTATTTGGCGAATCTCTTCTGCTCTTTTTAGGACTGTAGAATTGCTGGGTGTCTTGAGTTCTTCTCCGACTGAACGTTGCATATTGTTTCAACATGCCTGTTGTTTCAGTATGGAGGTGCTGTTCTGAGTGTGTGGGAAGTTGTAACCATTCATCACTGTGATTCAGTCTCTCTTGGCAGTGCCCAGACAGCAAAGGCATCTATTTTAGGAGGGAGCTATGAGTGTTATAGAAGCCTGTTTTTAGTTCAGGAATGTATGTGAATTGTGCCTGTTTCTAGAATTCAGACAGGTCCTAGACATGCAGGTAGGCTCCATATACCCAGACAGCTCTGCCTGACCTACCTGCCAGCCCATGCTGGTCCTTCTTGGGTCTGATGCTCAGATATCATGTATGTATGTCCTTCCATTCCCATTTTTCTTCTTTTTAAGGGCAGGGCCTGGGACCTTCATGCATAGTTTGTATGTTGCTTTTTTCCATGAAAAATAATCTACCTTTCAGAGTGAGCTCGTATATTTAACCTTCCTTTCAAAATCTTCCCATTTTGCCTTTAATGAGATTTAGATGACTGTTGTCAACTTGAAAGAGATCAGAGTCTCTTACTTTTCCGGCTTATAAAATATGGTTACTTACATATTCAGATGACTGGATCATTTCAGAAACAGACCAGAATCAAAAGAGATATTTTGGCATGTTTGCGATGAGTTGACTTTTTAAAACTTAGTTTGCACATATCTTTTGCTTTATGAAGATATGTTTATACAACAAAATTATTGTGACAAATAATACACAATTTCACATTACACAGAATATCCTTTTTTTGGGGGGTGGTGGTGCTGGGGACCAAATTTAGAGCCTTGCACATACTAGGCATTGCTCTACCACTGAGCTACACCCAGCTTTAAAATACATTATTCTGCCCCAAGACATCTTACGATTAGGATCAATGAAGCAGGCAGAGTTCAGTTTTTAAAATCTTATTTTTTATCTTGTTAGAACCTCTAATAATACAGTTTAGTTCCTTACAGGATTTTTCATCTGTGATGATTACGTATTTATTTGTATACTCAATCCATGCCTTCTCTATGTTGAGACTGGAAGCTAAAATGTAGGTTCCAGGATCGTGTCCTCGAAAGACTATATCAGAACCTCCAGAAGGGAGGGTCTTAAAACTATTTTAGTCTTTCAGTGGACTCCATAGACCTTGATCTGGGAATTTCAAGTAGAAAAAAACTAATGCTAGTTTGCAAAGACCTGGATGAGTGCAGTGCATTTTAACACTGAACCATAACTTAGTCTTTTATTCTTATAGCCCATGGAGTACTTCTGGGTGTAAGTGAAAGTCATTGTTTTAAGCCTCATACTCTTAAAAGGTCATTTAGTGAAAAATTGTAACTAAAATATTAATAGAAATTGAAAAACTGATAGATATTTGTTGGGAATGTGGTTTGTTTCTCTTGTGATGGGGAGTGGAAGGTTAGTGTTGTTCGGGTGGGGCAAAAAAAATGGTAAAATTTGCCATAGTGATTAGATATGGTACAGGCATTCTAAAGTTCAAGAAAACCTAATTTATAGCCTTGGGAAGGAAGAAAGGTGATGGAGCTCTAGTTTCAAGGTTTAACTTTCTAGAGGCGCCCCATCCAATACGAATAAAATGTGAATCACACTTAGAATTTTTAAAAAAATTTAACATTAAAAATAAACAAGTAAAAGTAATTGTGATATTTTATTTAACCCAGTATATCCAAAGTATTGTCATTTCAGCAGGTACTCATCATAAAAATAATATTTTATATTCTTTTTTTTTTACAATCAAGACTTGAAAATCCAGTGTGTCTTTGACATCAAGAATGTATGTAAGAAGCATACACTTCCTCTTACAACTTGCCAGGCATCATTGTAAACCTCTTAAATGCAGTACGTGTTTAATCCTTTCAGTCCCTCTATGTGGTAATACTGCTATCATCCCCACTTTATAGTTGAGGAAACTGAGTCTCAGAGGTTAAGGAACTGTCCTAAGGTTGCAGAGCAGCTAAATGGCAGAGCCAGGATGTAGTTGCAGGCAATCCAGTTCATGAATGTTTGATGTTACCCAGCAGGCTGTCCTGCCTCAGTTTATGCAGTCTTGTGACAAAGGAAACAATGCGTGGAAACTTGTCTAAGGATGCAAAACGAAGTGATTGAGCCCTTATATCTCATCCTTTTTCATATGACTTGAATAGAAAAATTACTGATGTCTTCAATCATGATATTTTCATTATTGAATATGAGGACTACAATATATGCTAAAGTTTTGTTGTTTCCCCCAAGGGTTAATGTGCTGGGGGTGTGAGGTCAGTGGGGTTAGAAGGGATTGGCTAGACCTCGTGGGAACCCCACACTAGCTTCTGTCATGGTATGTAATTTTTCCTACTTACATGCATTCCCACCATTATAATACCATCTGCCATGAGGCCCTCACCAGAGCTCAGGTAATGCCACCACTGTGCCCTGAAACATCCTGAACTGTGAGACAAATGAACTTCTCTTCTTTATAAAGTATCTAACCACAGATATTTTACTCTAGTACCAGAAACAAACCATACAATGTATACCTAGGAATTTTTTGCTGATTTGGACATAACCACTTTACTGTCATAACCACTTTATTGATAACAGTTTTGCCAAAACAAAACTTTCATTTTGTTTCCCATGTATAGGAATTTTTAATTCAGGTTATGAGTGTTTCTACTTCTATGTGTATAGGTGTGTAAATAAACATTGTCCTATATGTTTTTCAAAAGACAGAAATGAGAAAATCTATTAAATATTTAGGAGGTTTTTTTTTCCTGGTATATATACATCTGTCCTTTCAAAGAATAATAAAGTGGTATTTTACCAACTAAAAATCGTATTTGAATGTGTTGGGTAGTTTATTTTAGCTCTGGTCTGTGCATGTTTGGTAACTTTTCCTGGATGTTTAAATCCGAAGAATGATCGTGTTTTAAAGTTTCAGTCTAAAACTGACTTCCTGGCCAGTAGTATGAATGTCGTCCACACTGACATCTTGGACTCTTAAAAAATGAAATAATTGACCATAGCCCAGATGTGGTGAGCTATCCTGCGTGCACCACAAAAGGTAGATCCCATAATCCTCAAGTTTTCTTTGTTTATTTAACTGTTTCCTTCTCCTTGCCCAAGGTCAGTGTGCTGTGTTATTCATTAAAGTCCTGTTCTCTTTTTATGGTTGTTTGTCTGTCTTCCCCCACCTCCGGATGGTTAAAGGTTGGTGATGGTGGCGGATTGGTGATGATGGTCAAATATTCCAGTCCCCTTGGTGCTTGTGCTTCCCTATTCCTGGTGCTCCTGACCATGCAAACTGTGACAAAAATCCCCTTCAAATCTGTGGTTACTCTTCATTTCCCCAGCAAGTGCTTCGCAGTTCACATTTAGTGTGCTTGGGCAGGATGGCCTTGGCTGAGGATGAACCTTGCCAGGATTGATTCCATTGGATTTTGGAGTTGGGTTTTATTGACTTTTTGCAAGTCAGAGTTGATTTAGAAAATTGCCTCTGTTACTACTTCCTTGTTTCTGACCCTAATGGAAAGCTGACATTTACCTGATTTTTATTTTTATTTTATTTTTTATTTATTTTTTTTTACCTGGTTTTTAGCAACCACTATTTTAATAAGAGGAATCTGTGTCATAGACACTGATTTATCCCCCAGAGTCTTGGGTTTTATTGGTAAGAAGAAGTTAGGTGCTTAGTAAGTACTTTTTGAGTTAATGAATTTTGGTTCTCTCACTTTTGACATTTTTTATAAATGTTGTCTTCAGTTGACTATCATGTTATAGAAATCAGAACCTCTCCCACATTTTGTTGTGATTCTGCAAAATAAAGAGAAAAAGAAGGAGCCAGACAGTCATGGACGGAAGCATTACCAGTAGTCTAAAACACCAATGGTCTGTTAATTTTTCTGGATTTCTCCTTTTGCTGTATATTGTGAAAATTTGTGCAGTATTCTCATCTATTTTATGAACTTAAAAATTATCCACATTTTATACTTTGAGTTTATCAGAGAAGAGAAGCCATATGATATTTAAGCTTTGTATCTGATTATTTCACTCAAAATTATGGTCTTAAAGTACATCCATTTTCCTACAGATGACTCAAGTTTATCCTTGTTTATAGCAAGGTAGTACTCTGTCATGTGTAAACAGCACATTTTATTTACCCATTCATCTGTTGCTGGACATATAGGCTGTTTCTCAGATTTAGTTATTATGAATTATGCTGCTATAAACAGGGGTATGCATGTATCATTATAATATGATGTGTTTAAATCTTTCAGAAAGATACCTAGAAGGAAAATAGCTCAGTTTCAGTTTTTTGAGGAATCGCCATACTGATTTCCAAAGTGGTTGTACAATTTTGTATTCCCACCAACAATGTAAAAGGGTTCCTTTTTCCCTGCAGCCTTGCCAGCATTTATTGTTATTTGATTTATTGATGATGGCTATTCTTTCTGGGCTAAGATGGAATCTCAGTGTGGTTTAGTTTGCATTTCTCTAATGACTAGTGATGTTGAGCATTTCTTCATATATTTACTGGCCATTTGTACTTATTCTTTTTTCAAAGTATCTGTTCATTGCAGTTGTCCATTTTTTATTGGGTTTTTCATTTTGGAAGGTCTAATTTTTTTGAATTCTTTATACAGTCTCTATATGAGTTCTCTGTCTGAGGAATCACTGGCAAATATTTTTTCTGTTCTGTAGTTTTTGTTTTTTTTCCTTGCTCTGTTGGTGCTTTCTTTTGCTGGGCAGAAGCTTTTTAATTAAATAAAGAGCAAAATAAAAGATAAATAATAGGAAGTAGGGAGGTAGATCCTTCTCTGAAGGGAAGTGGATCAAGAGATGGAGGGAGGGAGGGGAGTGAAAAGGGATGGAAGAAGAAATTAAGATGTGTTATTTACATGTACCAACTCCATACAAGGAATGTAAACATTATGTATTGCAAATATGTACCAAAAAGAGGCAGGGGATCAAGAGATGGATGGCAGGGGGTGGAAGAGAAGGGAAAGGGAATAAAAAAGGAATTAAGATGTACATATCATGTACATGTACCAATTCCGCACAAAGAATGTAAACATTATGTACTACAAACGTGCACTAAATTAAAAAATAAAGAAAAAGAATTATCCACATTATGCAAATCGTATTTATCCATTTCCATCCTTGTTTTGCCTTTTTTTCGTGTGTGGGGGGTTATTTTTAGGCCACTTCTAGATACTATGGCATTTTATCTTCAGCATGTATTTCCGAGAATTACTTTTTGATACAGTTACCATCCCATCAAGACACCTGAGGTAATGAACAGTGGTAAGATTTAATATTTGATGACTGCCAGGCCATGCTAAAATGTTTCTGGTGCTTTCTAGGGTGTGATTTTGAAAATATTTCCTCTCTCCCAATTCAGAGGACACACTTTGCTTTTGTTGTTGGATCTCTTAGATCTTTTATTCTATTGTTGTGCTCTCCTCCGCTGCTTCTCTTTTTCTTTCCTCCAAATACCACTGATCACGCTGATGAAATGGCTCCTGTGTAGGATCAAATGGGCCATCTCGTGGCTTTGGCTGGTTGTTTTCTCATGGTATATGTTACACTTTAACTTGTTCCTTTATACCTATCTTTCTTGTAAATTGGATGTTAGATTTGGAGACTTGATTAGATTCCAGCTTGCTTTTTTGTTTGTTTCTTTCGAAGTAGGTGTCCTTGCATATTTTGATCTCTTCAGTGAGGGCAGGCTCTCTGGCTGTCTCTTAGTGATGCTACTGAAGGTAGCTATACCAGAAGGCTCCAGGGCCGGCAGCCCGATCTCATTATAAAATTCCCTATCGTCTTTATCCCTGGTGGATTTGGCAGCCATTGACAATCTGAAAAAATTTATTATTTCTCTGAGGAATTAAAAGATGTGATTTTCTAAGGGCTGGGGATTTAGCTCAGTGCTTAGAATGCCTGCCTTGCAAGCACAAGGCCCTGAGTTCGATCCCCAGCACAGGAAAAAAAAAAAAAAAAAGAAAAACCAAAAGATGTGATTTTCTAATTGTCACTTCTGCATTTATTGGTTTTATTCTATCAAGAACTGTTCATTTTCTGTTTAATTACCTTAAAATATAGTTTGTACAGACAAGGTAAATGCTTGAATCTTTTTCCTTATTTATAACTTTTGGGAGTAAGAATTCTTACCTCTAGTCAGGAGTAATTAAAAATTTCCCACCAGTGTGATTATGAACTCATGAATTTTTATATACTGAATGGCCTTTCAAATCCTTGCAGTCATTATTCTTTTTATTCTGGTTACCCAGTCCTAGGCCACTTTGACTCCTGTGTCTTTTGGACACAGCTCATCAGTTTTTGATCTGCTGTGGTTTTTAAATCTCTACTCTTGTTGATTGATTTAAGAAGGATGTTTGAAATCACTTTCTTAGCATCCTGATGGTTTGATTCAAGGAGGCATTTGAGGTTGGAGGGGAGGGTATGGAGTTTTTCTTCCCACATGATCCTGTTAGAGCTTGTCCTCATTTTGAGGAGGAAAGATTAAAAGGTAGCTTTGTGGTAAGATCTATGTGACAATTTCTGCTGTTTAAGTCAGTGTTGGGTAAGAGCGCAAAGTCTGAAGTCAGACAGCCCCGGCTCCAAATCCCTGCTTGACCCCTTCTCAAATTACTTACACTCTTTCTATTAGAGATTTCTCTTTTCTTTTCTTCTTCTTCTTTTTTTTTTTTTTTAATTTTCTAAAGTGCAGATGGTGGAAATATTTACCTTTTAAAGTTGTTGCGTGGTTTGACTTAAAATGACAATGGTAAAATACTGAGTACAAAGTCCCACCATGTAGGAAACACTTTGTAAATGATAGCGTAGGTAGCAAGTAATGTCTTTGTGATTTGACATTAGATCTTGATGTCTGTTTCTTCTTTCAGTGCAAACATGAAAGGGGATTTTCGAAGAAAACAAGGATTTTCTTTCATTTTCATTATGCGGATCTTGAAATTTTCTGCATTGGTTTATTTGTGGGAAGTGAAATAAACATTTTCTCAGCCCACAGCACCATGTGATTATTTTTTATTGCTGGTCAGCACTAAGTATGTTAATTTAGTGCTTGTGCAACTGTTCAGCAAGGCTAAGAAGACTATTTAAAGAAAACATGTTCCCTTTTTCTGGACACACGCTTATAAGAGCCATTTTAAAGAGTTAAATTGTGGCTTTGGGATGCTTAGCATATAAATAAATTTTCCAGTCATTTGAAACTTACTCTCTTCAAATGCTGAACTTTAAATTGTTTTAAGAGCTTGTGATATAAATCTTTACTAAAAATGCAACAATTTTAAGCAGAGCCTATTTGAATACCTCTTTACTTTTTCCTTATGCCTACATCAGTCAGCAGTTGCTGTGTAGCAAACAATCCCATAATTTAGTGATTTCAGACAATTTTAGTTCACTGTCATTCTCTAAGCTCCACATTGCCTGGGTATTCTAGGCTGGGATTGGCTGAATGATTCTGCCTTATGTTGCAGGTTTATCTAGGTTTGGGTCTTTACTCTGGATTAGGCTTTGATTTGTTTCACAGTTGTTTATTCTGGGGCCAGCTCTGGAAGAAAACAAACCAGGGAAACTTTTCTTACGGTAATGGCAGAGATACAAGTGATCTAGATGAGTTCTGCATACATGGTTTAGATTGTAGCATGAATCACATCTGGCTATTCCTTTGGTCTATGAAAGTCAGCTGCTATGCCCAACTTCAGTGTAGCGTTAAAATACACTTCTCTCTTAAAGGTGGAGAGGGAAGAAGGGAATATCTGCTACATATTAATTTAAATTGCCATCAATTCCCTTCAGTGTCTCTGCCATCAATCGTACCTTTCACCTTGCTCATTTTATGTACAGATAACCAAGTCTACTGAGAATTGTGCTTAGATAAGTTTTATATCGAATTTAAGGCCTTCTCCTGGGGAGTGAAGCATTATTTTCTTTCCATAGCTGTTTTGGATGCATGTTTTTGAGCCATTTCCTTTACTTTTCTCTGTATAGTTTGTACCCAAAAGAACCTGATGTTGCCATAAGTTTGACTTCTGGGTGTACGGGGTTAAGGTAAACTTCTGGGAAATTGAGATTAATTCATGTTGTTAGAGTAACAGGGTCTTGTATTATCCTAGTAATTCTAGATCTCAGATCTCAGATTCTAACCTTGCATCTGTAAGCAAGTCACAGAACAGCCAGGGAGAAGTTGCTGACTCTCTGGGCAGTTGTAAATAAAACAAATGGAGATGATAGATGTGGGAGCCTGAGGCAACTGTGCTGGTATTAATGTATAATGTTACTTTCAACTATATTAAAATTACATTAATGTGAAATTGTATTAACTCCTAATTCCTAATCATTCTGCTTAAGCTGCATTGAAATTTACCCTAGTGCAATTGATGGAGTAGTGCTTATTATTAAAATTAGCGCTGTGAATCCACTTTAAAAAGGACCTTACACAAATGTGAACATTTATTCGGGGATATAATTAGTGCTAACTATAATGAGTGCTAATTTTAAGTGTGCCTAATCCCTAATCTGTTCACAACACAGACCAGTGGACTTCATCTTGATCAACTCTATAATAAATTAAAGGTAATAAAGTGGTTTTTAGCCAAGTGGAGTGACATATGTCTGTAATCCTAGCCCTGTGGGAGGTTGAGACAGGAAGATCACAAGTGACTTAGCGACGTAGTAAGACCGTCTCAAAATAAAAAGTCAAAAAAGGGCTGGGGATGTAGCTCAGTGTGAAAGCCCTAGATTCAATCCCCAGTATTACACACACAAAAAAATGGCTTTTGTTTTAGTATACTCCACAGTAAATGATATTTTATTAATTCAAAATTTATTTCTAATGTGGGTTGGATTTTGCCATGTTTATATATTTTTTACATGCGTGGAAAACAGTACCAAAATAACGTAGTTACTTTTGATATGAAATGTCTCAGCAAGTGCTGGGTGGTTAGTATTTTTCTCTCCCTTCTCTTTTCTTGTGTGGTAAATTGCAGGCCTTGAGTGTAGTAAATGAGATGTAACGTGAGAACAAGAGAAAGTGAGCTGACCACTATCCTTAGATGTCTCTCCATTAGCCAAAAGTTTAATTTACTAATGTAGTCTCTGTAGTTTCTTACAAGAAGAAGAAAAAGAACTTTGTAGCAACAATTGTGTTGTACTTTGGTGGGAAAACCCATCCTTGTGGGGCTTTCCTATCCTATTATCTCCCACTAGAGTGAAAATAAAAGATTTGTACCTCAGAAACCACTGGCCCTGCTTGTTGCCTTTCTTGTTGTCTCCTTGGCTTTCCTGTGGAATTATCTGTTGTCTGCCTAGCTTGCTCTCATTCATTGAGTTTCACAAATAGGGGTGTGGTGGTGGCTCTTATTTTTTCCACTGACATTACTGCAGTTTATGAGTATTTCAGGGTAAAATGCCATGTGTGCATTTGAGATCTCACTAAGTATGGTTCCATTAACATAGATCTCTTCTCATTCTACTCACGACATAATTTTTTTTTAGGATGTGTTTCACCTTTCAATTTATCATTACTTTTTCCTCATTACCACTCCTCTAGCATTTACTGAGTGCATGTTCCTTGCCAGGCATTGTGTTGAGAACACTGTGTGTATGATCTCATGTGATTTCCAAGACTCTCTGCAGTAAATGCTTTTAGAACATCTGTCTGTTGCACAGTGATGCTGAGGCCTGGAGAGGTTCAGCCACTTGCCCACTTGGTCGCATAGCTGGAAGGAGACAGAGCAGGACTCACACCTGAGTACATCTCTTGGTAGGTCTGGCATCATCAGCACCATGTTGCCTCACGCCATTACTCCAGGAGTCTCTTTTGCTCTTGATTTTGTGGATTATGATATCTTAGCAGTTTTCTCTTTTCATTATCAAGCCCCAAATTCAATTACCATCTTTCTTTTTGGTTCCCTTCAAAGAACACCTATGAATTATGTCATTTAATCAACATCTATTAAATATCAGCTGTGTATGAAGTATTGTATTAGATTGGGGCTGCAAATATTTATTTTTTATTACTATCTGTAAAACCTTGAAGGTATCTGATAAAATACATAAAACCAGAAAGGGGTAAAAATGAGTTGCCAGACCTTTAAGTCATAGTGACTTCCCTTCTACAAGAGCTTTCTAGGAGTCCCACTTGAGCAGGCTTCTCCCATGTCCTTAATTTGTCTGCCTGGTCTGTTCCAGGGGGCAGAACATACTCACTCAGATCTTCCATTTCAGACTTCTGGGAGGACTCTGCTCTGACCCTGAGCCCTGGACTCAAGCCACCCTGATTCATGACCCTGAGGTAGAGCAGCTCCTAAAGATTTTGCAGCGTCCAGAAGATTTGTATAAGAATTGTCTCATTTCTGGTGAAACACTGTATAATCCTGTTAAGTCATCTTCATGTGGAAACCGAGTGATCTCATGCAGCTTGCTCACATTCTGTGTGGCTCCTCCAGACCTCACTACTTCCCTGAATTGTCCATGGGACTGGCACTTGTCTCAGACAGACTCCAGCGTCTTTCTTCCTGTTTCAGTTCTTCTTTCATGGGCTTTTTGCTCCACCACCCACCCACCTCCTTATCTGCTTCCCTGTTTTTGTTACTTAGGTTTCTATTCTTATATCCTCAGATGTAATCCTCCTATCCATGAGCCACGCGCCACGTGGTGGATCATCTAGGAACGCACCTCAGTATTCATGGCCTTTTAAAATTTCTGGCTGGGCGTGGTGGCACTCCCCTGTAATTCCAGCACCCCAGGAGGCTGAGGCAGGAGGCCTCAAAAAAGTTTGAGCCCAGCCTGGGCAACTTAGCATGACCCTGTCTCAAAGAAAAAATAAATAAAAAGGGCTGAGGGTATAACTCAGTGAAAAGGCCCTGAATTGAATCATCAGTACCACAGTAGGTGGGTAGGTAGGTAGGTAGATAGATAGAATTTCTTTTCCATTGTTGAGTAGGCAAAACAGCTGGTTAAATCTGTTTTCTCATTCCTTACACCCCCATAAATCACACATAACAAATATTTAGTGACATAAATATAAACATTATGGAAACATTAAAATATCTCGCTCTCTCCATCCAGTTGCTACAGTGTTCAGGTGTTGGTGGCTGCATTTGTGGAGCCTGAGGAAAGTGACCCAACCTGTATTCCTCGACAATGGTCATCTTACACAGTTGGATACATTAGCTGTGCAACTATGCTCTGGTAGAGAGGAACTGTGTCACGCAGTTCTAACGGAGGTCAAAAGCAAAGCCGACCATAAGGTCTGTCTGCCTCCGGCCAAATGGGAAGTGGTGTTCTTGCATGTTGCCACGAGTCCATAGCTGATCATAACCTCTTCTTGAGCAACTTAAGCTGGCACAGGAAATTAGAGGCATGACTAAATGATGTGTCAGGGAGGAAAAGTTTCAGAAATGTTGATTAAACAGAAACTGGCAGATCTGTGACATTTTTCTATTGATAGGAAAAAACATTATGAAATGAAAAAAGAAGCTTGAAAAATTTGTTTATGTAAAACATTTTCATTATTTTGAATTTTGTTAATATTTACCCCATTAGCGTTGCTAGACCTAGCAAATAAAACTTTAGTACACTCAGATTGTAATTTCAGGTAGATAACAAATTTTTAGTGTGACTATGTCCCATGCAATATGGAGGATATATTTATCCTAAGTACTTATTGGTTGTTTTTTTGAAATTTATTTTTAGCTGGGCGTCCTAAGTCTGCCCTCTGGAGGCTGAAGAAAATAATGAAGATGATGTTATTAATAATAAATAATAGCCTTCTAGCTGGCATGATGGCACATAACTGTAATCCTAGCACTCTTGGAGGATGAAGTGGGAGGACTGTAAATTTGAGACCAACCTGGGGAACTTAGTGACTTAGTGAGATCCTGTCTCACAAGAAAAAAAAAAAAAAGAATAAATAAATAAAAAGAGCTGGGCATGTATGTAGCTAAATGCAATGCTCGGGTTCAATCCCTAGTTCTGTCCCACTCGCCATCCCCCAGGGTCCTTCTGTTTCTTACAGGCCAGTATCTCTCGATCCTTCATTCCTTTTTCTTTTGGCTTGCCTGCTAGTCAGTGCCCTGGCACACATTTAGGCCACAATTTACAGGTACACTTCACATGTAACGTAAGCAGGGCACAGAAGGACTTTAATGGCCTTTGCACTGGATATTAGGTTTCTAAGAGTGGCCCCAGGATTACATGAGGGTTTTTGTTATTGTAGTTTCAAGTGAAGGTACTTTCTCCTAAAATACCCAGATTGAACTTTTGTTAATTTTTTAAATAGACACAGTCACTATACGTATTTGTAGGACACAGTGTGGCATTTCAGGACAAACACACTGTGTAATTATGAGATCAAGGTAATTGGCATATGCATCAACTCCCATGTATATTATTTTTGGGTGTTGGGAAAGTTCAGTATCCTCTCTGTTAGGTGTTTTGAAATATTCAGTTAATTATTGGCAGCCATGGTTAGCCTGTCATGCTATAGAGCATTAGAAGTTATTCCTCCTATTTAGCTTATACCCTGTACCCATTAACCAGGCTCTGTTCGTCTTGCCTCCCCCATACCCTTCCCAGGCCCTGGTGACTGCCATTCTGTTCTCTACTTCTTTGACCTCAGCTTTCTACCTGCAAATGGGAACGTATGGTGTTTGTGTTTCCGTGCCTGACTCACTCCACTTCACTTAGTGCCCTCCATTTCCATCTGTGTTGCTGCAAGTGACGGGATTACGTTCTTTTTCATGGTTAAATGATAGTCCGTTGTGTGTATGTAATGCATGTTCTTTATCTGTTTCCACTTGTGCACACTTAGGTTCATTCCTTATCTCAGCTGTTGTGCAGGAGACACAGGAGTACAGATGTCTCTTTGATGTGTTCATTTCATTTCCTTTGCATGTGTAGTCAGTAGTGGAGTTGTGGAATCTATTTCTATAGTTCTGTTTCTGGGTTTTTTGAGGAGCCGTATACTTTTCCATAGTGGCTGTACTAATTTACATCCCCACCAACTGTGTGTGAGTTCTCCTTTCTCAGCTTCCTTGCCAACATTTGTAATTTTTTGGCGTTTCAATCATAGCCATTCTAACTGGAGAGACAGTGTCTCCTTGTGGTTTTGATTTACATTTCCCAGATCATTAGAAATGTTGAGTATTTTTTCATGTACTTGGTGAGTTGTTGTATATACTCTTTTGAGAAAGGCCTATTCAGGCCATTCTCCCATTGTTAAACTGTATTACTTGAGTTCTTTTAGTTTTTGTTTTGCTCTGTTTCTTGAGGTTGAACTTCTAGCCAGGTAAAACTAGTTTTGAGGTTTTTATCTACACAAAATTTGTTAATGAAATCTCTTTCGCACTCTTTTGTTAATTTGAAATCTCACATGCACTTTGTTTCTTAAAAGGAAGTGCAGGACTTCCCTGATACTTGTATAATTTTTAGACATTGTTTTGTTTACTGTATTCTTCCTGGCTGTTATCATATTACATAAAGCTTTGTGACATCCTGGTAGAACGATTTGTGTTTAGAACAGAGACCCAGACTCAGCAGGTAGGAGCATGTATACAAGCTCCCCCCCACTTTATCCCTGGACCTTCTGGACACCATTGCCTTCTCTTCAGTTGGCTGAAGGTTGACTTAGGTGGAGGTCACATCTGTGTGTATGTACTAATTGAGCATCTTGTTTCCAGGAAGAACCTTGCAACTGTGGCACAGCATTTTTTTCCCTCAACCTAACAAACTCTTAAACCACCTTCCTTAGATATGTACGGCAGTTATTGCCTAGTCATATTTATTACCTCTGAATCATCATGTCTTCATATACTCTGTAGTAGTTCTATTGTTACTTCTCATACTTCACTGTTATTAACCAAAGTAGGAGAGAGTTGATAATTGGACAAAGTGTTAACTTGGGGAATTATAGATGATTTGTATTTCATGAAAGAAAATCTGACAGCTCTAGTAGTATTGGATGTAGCTGGGGCCAAATATATTGGGAGAAACAGGACAGAATGTAGAGAGATGAAGAGAATGTCCTTGTTTTCAAGGAAAGCTAGATTAAGATACACCTACTTAAGCATCTTCTAACATGTCCTGAGAAATGAGAGAAAAAGCCTCTTTTATATACATCATAGTCCTAAAATTTCGAGACAGATTTGATAGCTTGACTTCTACAATATAACATTTAGTAGAGAATAATTTTATATTTTGTCACTATTATCAATAATAAGTGTAACATCCATGCAGAAGTGTTCAATAAATATGACAGAAGTTTACTCACACTTAAACTTTTAATAAATATCTGTCACAAAGCGATTGGTGCATACTGTTGTTCTCTTTCTGAGGTTGCTTTGACATTCCTTAGGTACCTTTTATGCATTAAGTTTGCTCATTGTAATTTTTATTTCCCAAAGGTACTGGAATAAATAATGTTTTGCAAAACTAGATAACATTATATAGAAAATTTCAAGTATTATTCAGTGCTTTTCAGTATCAACTAGAATGTTGCCAGGATATTGCAGATAAATAACTGGCATTTTGAAATATAAACAAACATACATAAGTAAATTAAAGGTACTTTTTGAAGGAATCTGTTACATACCATGGCTTAAAACATGGCATGGTTCTATAACTCATTATGAAATGCTTATGAATGACTTATTGGTGAAATACTTTTTCTTAATCCTTACTCCCTTTTAAGAATATACTAGAGCTGATTTATAACTTTTTGTTTATAAACAGTACACTTTTAAAAATACAGGCTAGTTTCTGTAAATATTTAAGATAATGTTATGGTGAAAGAAGTATAAAATGAAAAATGTTCTGACTTAATTTGTGTTTGGTGTGATGTAAGTTTAAATACTATTCCATTTTTCCCCCTTGATATCGAGAAGAAATCAGAATCTATTGTATTTTTTCCTAGCATGATATTTGGTTAACTTTTGTATTATTTTTCTTTTCCTTTTTTTTTTTTTTTTGGTAATTTATCATTCAATCATCTATGTAAAAAGTTTACCCCAAAGTTTACTTTCAGCAGGAAAGTGCGTTGCTATAGGGATTTGAACTTCGGGCTGCTAGCAAACATTTGTTAGGTATCGGTTGGCATTCAGTTGTTCTGTCCCTGTCCCATCCAGTTTTCTCTTCCTCTTTCCCTCTTCTCACTGAATAAAACCAAACATGTCTAGCCTATTTACCTTGCACATCTTGTCATTTATGCACAACACATTTCATGGAGAAAAGAATTTGCAATCTATACTCTCTTCATTTTATGCTATTAGAAATAATACTTGTCAATCTTTAACAAATAGTCTATTCACTCATCCCTTGACGAAATGTAATGTTCTACCTGACAAATAAAGCCCTGTGCAATGTGTGGTTCTTATCTATATTATATTCAGAAAATAAGACATATGACAAATTGAGTGGTTCAAAACTTAATTTCAATTTTAAATGAAAAATGATTTTTTAAAAATTTCATTTTATTTCATAAAACCCTTTACATGGAATTTAGTACTCTTCTGTAGGCATAAAGGAAAAAATAATCAGACTTCTCAGTAAGATGAGTGTTTGGGAAAATGTGAATTAAACCAGCCACCTGGAGAATGTCCAAATATTACAAAACATATTTTGAAAATATCAAGTGGGCCTTAGGGTGGAATTCCATAAATAATCAAAAAGGCCAGATGTCTTTGATCATCAGATAATCTGTGGAAGTATGCCAAGGTGTCTTAAGCTTTCTTCAGCTGGTTTTTAAATATTGCATTTAATATGAAAATGGATTCCAAAAATTTAAACATTTTTGCCAAATCCAATTTGCCTTCATTAACTCTGGTTGCCAAGACCCAAAATTAATTAGTGTTACAGTTTCAAGGTATTTTAAAGATCCTCAATTCTTTCTTGGTCTACTCAAGTCAGCAAATATTTATTGTCTACTGTAAACAAGGTCTTATATATTCCTTTCCCAGGAAAATAAAAATAAAATCATAGTGTTCACCTTCAAAGTATCAGGAACAGTTCTAACAAAACACTGTAGTTGCATGTAGTATTTTATTATAGGTGTCTTTAAGTGGATTGCTGAAACCACTTCATTTTTAGCAGATCAGTCAACAAATATTTTAGGATTTTTTATTCATTGTAACACATTTCAGGAGAATAATAGAAAAGTGTTAAGTGTAGTATTTCCCCTACAAAATTACTTTGTAGTCAAAGTAATTTTTTATTATTTAGCTTAAGAGATAATAAAGTAACGCATAGTGTAAGGATGGGAGTAAATGATAATTGTATTGAAATTTTAAGTTCTGTAAAGTCCACAGCAAATGGAGGTGACAAATCAGTACTGGTTACGTTATTTTGGCACTTTCTTTTAAGCTGGAAGTTTGTTCCTGTCTAGTGCTTATTTCTCCAAGGACTTGACTTGACTTGACTTTTCTTTTCTGTTTTCTTTTCTGTCTCTCTCTTTTCTTTTCTCCCTCCCTCTTGCGTTCTTTCTTTCTTTCTTTCTGAATAAGGACAAAATTTAGGTCCACTTCCATTTGCATTATTGATGTGGGGGAATGTAGGGGAGAGTGGGTGCATCTAAGTGGAAGTTCTTTTTATGAGAAGCTTTGGGAAATTTCAGTTTTTGGGGTAGACTAAGCTAATTCCATTGCTTTCTCTCAGCATACATGAAAGGAATTCCACAATTTGGAAATTATGTTTAATTATACAGTATTTCATTACTTATATCTGAATTTTCTGCTGAGTTATATAAATCTTTAGAGGAGATCGCCTTGGTATTATGTTTTGCCTCTGATGTAGAAGTTCTTTCTGCCCTGCCCTTCCCCTACAGATTGTGCTGGGGAAGAATCTTCTAACAGCTCTCTATTATAGTTAGAGAGCGTTTCTTAGCACCAGCGAAGTCCATCCTCCAACTTTGCTTCCATTTTCCTCTTACAAGAAGATCGTGCATTTTCTTAGTTATTGCTATTTTCTACCAGAATGCACCTTTCTCCCATTTTCTACTGCATTAATTTCTTCTTATCTTGTAAAGTTCTGGTCAATTATTAGCTTTTCAGTGTCTTTCCCTGGCTCCATTGTTACAACATTTTATTCCATAATTTGTGTTCTCATATTTATTATAGCATAGTTTGTTAGGTGGAGTCCAGTTGGATGGATACCAGCTGGGTGGATACCAGTTATTTGAGCAGAGACGCATTAGTGTAAAGGGTGATTAGGTAGAAAGGTGATGCCTAGGAAACTGACCAGGCAGGAGGAAAACCGTAAGGGATCACAGTTATTGCATCTGAAGGGAAGAGGTGGGGTCATGGCAGAGGGCGCTGTAGAACTGAAACAGAGAGTGTGTGTGTGTGTGTGTGTGTGTGTGTGTGTGTGTGTGTGTGTACGCACGCACACGTATGTGCATGCTGTTCCAAGGGCACTGCTGTACCTTCCTGTGGGCTGGGATCCTGCTTTTGAGGGGCGGCCCAGGCCCCTAGTGCTGGGATTTGGGGGTGGTATTTGGGAGCACAGTGAGGCTGGTCTGCAAGTGTGGGAAAACTGGTCAACCAGATTTAAATGCTCCTAGAGGGATCCGATGTTGCCCAGATGAAGAACCGTTACTTGAGTAACAGAAGCAGCAGGCAGCAAAGATGCAGGGTGCTACAGACAAGAGTGTGCCCTTTTTCCTCCTTGGCCACGGCGTCTCCTACTCTTAGTCCCTACCCCAGACCCACGGCAGCAGTGGGCAGAGCTGAGTGGGGTTTGCAGAGTGTTGGGCCAATATTGCAGAGCACGGTGAATTTGGAGCTGATAGACAGTGGCTTAATAACTGATGCAGGGATAAATATGTTCTTGTTTGGCTATGAGTTCCTTGATAAAGGAGTTTTATCTTATTGATTTACCATCCCTAAATACCAAATATCTAAAATCACATGTTGTTGGAGAAAGATTAACCCTGTCTGGGTATTCATTCACAACTGCCTGAAAAAGTTAGTAATATATGATATGTGACTGAACAGCTTTTGAAAACCTGGAAGAGTTCTGAATTGTGCAGTATATCTGACCCAAGTGTATCAGGCAGGGGATCATGGATTCCAAGTATGTAGCATAAAGTCTTTTGTACATGTTTAGAAAAGATTTCATGGAATAAAAATAGATTGTTTCCCAGTTTGTTATTTTACAAGATGATACTGTGGTCATGGATAAGTTCTTTTACACATGAGATTTACTAGAAAGGTGATAAACTTATGATCTCTTTATAATTATTGAGTGTATGGAAATATTATGTTTTATTAGATCTTTGTATAAAAAAGTGGAATTCTTTTATTGAACCTTTGAGAAGATGGTTTGAATTCCCAGAAGCCATGGTATTGGAACATGTTATGATTCAGGAAATAATTTTCACATTGGTGTACAGTAAAATGAATTTAACAAAGTGAAGGGGAATGTATTTCATTTCAACCTATGAGAATGAAGAAATTCCTCTAAAGTCATACACATTTGGAGAGACAATTTGGGCTTTCATCAGTCTTATTTTTGACTAGAGATTTGCGGAAACTTTTTTTTTTTTGGTGCGGGGATCGAACTCAGGGCCTTGTGCTTGCAGGGCACTTTAACCACTGAGCTAATTCCCCAGCCCTTGACTAGAGATTTAAATGAATGCTCTACCCTTTCTTTGACAAGGGTCCACTAGATGGTAAATTCCTAATAGCTTTATATCTGTCAGCATTACATATTATTACTCCTGGTACATTTTTCTAAATCTGCTGTGGTTTTACTTGTTCTCTGCTACGGGCAGCAACATGCAAGGAAGAAGATAAGAATTTGGCAGGTAATTGTGGATAAAAATAAATTCAAAGGTTAGAAAATATTTAAGAGGATTACACTTACATTCCTTTGAGTAGACTGAGGGCTACCCTGGGTATGCAATGCTTTTATCATTTGTATGACATTCCTATTGATACAGAATTATTCCAGTTACAGAAAAAAAGAGAACTTTTTAGCTTTTGGGTTTTTTTTTTTTTTTGCATTCAAGTGGTGGGATGATAAAGATTTATAGTTTAAATCAGGATCAGTTAAATTTCTAAAATCTGTGAACCTTAATAATGTTGCCTAGTACACTCTGCAGATACTATGGCACATTCAGAAGGAAGCAGTTCTGGATCTGATAATATTTAAAACTGCTAGTTGGGAGGAGAATAAAGATGAAGGAGAACTAACCATTAAGAATAGTAGAAAAAAAGCAGTTTAATAGTTATTACATTCATTGACAGCATCACATATCAGCCAAAGTGCCAGATGTCTTTGAAAGAGAGTTCTGTTGTGGGTAAGGTAAAATCAGAACCGAATCAGGCAAAATCATGAACCAGTGCTATTATTTTAAAAACAAATTGGTTTTACAGAACAAATTGTTTTCTCCTCATGTCATGTAACCCAAATCAGTGTTGATCCTGGTCTCAAGAAATTCTCTGCAGTGATATGTCTTGTGCCAGCTGCTTTACTTGAAGCATTTGCCTGTAGGCTTTTTGCTTTAAGGTGGGAAGACATTGTGCCTGGATGACCCACCCCTTTGGGTAGCGGTTCTGCATGGGCAGCAGTTACTTCTACCTCATGCCTCTTCAGCTGGGCATCTACATAATACCAGCTGCTGCTTAAATTGTCACCTGAAAGCTTCAGGGACTCATGAAGTGGATGGCGTAGGCACATGTGCCTAAGACGTCCCCTTTTCTCCTGTGTTTAGGAGATCTATTTTTTATGTTTACATCCTGCCATGAGCTATGTCTCATGACCTCGATTTATTTTAATTTTACCACTATTTTTAGTTCATTTTAATAAAACTCTGCTACTACAACAGTTTTCAAATCATTGTCTCAGAAACCCATATGTTGAACTCTTCCTTGAATACTGTCAGTTTCTTATACTGTAGGTTCTAAAATTCAGCATGACTAGAGATAACTCCTCACCTGTTTCTCCACAAGTACTTCATTTCTGATAATTGCTATCACTTAATGATTTCATCATTGTTGTGCTTGTTTGTGCCTGAAATGATGAAATCATCTTTTCCCTTCCTTTCTCTTCTTGCCTTCTGAGCTAAGGGTTTCCCTTCTACCTGTTAGTCTACTTTCAAGATAACTTTTTAATCCCCTCCTCTGTCTGCACCTCCCTCCCCTTTCCCTCTCTGATGGCACTGGGGATTGAACCCAGAGCCTTTTTGCTGAGTTACGTCCTGAGCCCACTTTTAATTTTGAGACAGAGTCTCTAAGTCACTAAGATGCCCAGACTGGGCTTGAACTTCTGCCTCAGCCTCCCACAGTGCTGAGATTACAAGCATGCAACACCACACCTGGCTGCTATTTTTCTTTTAAATCTCTTGACATTATATCTCTTGTTATTATATCAGTTTGGCTTGCAGATTTCCTGCCTGCTACTGTAGCAGCTTCCTTTCTACTCTCACTGTCTTTCTGGCCTCTTGTAACACATTTCCCACTCCCCTTAAAATGCACTTGTTCAGTTGGGATTCTCATCCTCAGATGCTTCAGATCCTTCAATTGGTCACCATCACTTTCCAGCTTCTGTCCAAAAAAGCCTACCTTTCTCTCCTACCCTTCTGTGCCCCCATTCCTCAGTTTGGGTACCATTTAACTATTTGCCCTTTCTAAACATATCTGCAGTGTTTTTTTGCTACCCTTTGCCATTTCCTATTCCTGGCCTGTTTGACAGTTTCTAGGTAGATATCTTTTCCCCCAGGAATTGTTTTCTGTTATCTACCACTGAATTGCCTACTCTTGTCTGTGCTCTCACTTCGGAATTGGAGATGTTTGGATAATTTTCCTTACATTTTCCAGCAAGACGTAGAGTTGAGATTCAGTTAAATTATTCTTACTGTAGAGTGCTGCCTTTTAATGATGACACCATGTTCTTCCCTCATTAGGCTGAGAGCCCCCTGAAGGCAAGGATTGTCTTTAATTAATAGTTGGTTGAGTCAGTGCTTGAATGAGAAGCTGGGCAAAGGTATGAATGTTACGAATGTATTTAGCCTACATCACCAGAGATAACTCATTGTCGGAATAAAAGTATTGAGCCATCATCCACCCAGTGACAGAAGTTTGTTTGCTGTGTTCATTGTCTGGCAGTGCTAATGTCAGGCAGCAGATAGCGTGTGGGCGCTCCAAATAGCCAGTCAGTGTGGCGGGAGGTACTCAAGGTACCTTTTAAATGTCAGGCACATTCACTGCTCTGGGGGAGGCACGTTTTGTGGAGGAGTGAAGAATGAGGGATAGAAGTTGGGAAGCCATCCTAATGATATCATTCATTAATGTTTCTCTTTTTTGTTGTTTTTAAATGTTTCAGCTTTCATTTTAACTCATTAAAGAAGTGAATTACTTGGGGACAGTGAAAGGAGGCAGAGGTCCTGCTTCCATCTGAGCGCTCTGAATCTACAGGAAGGATCTTTGGCCTGTTAATTGAGTTACAGTGTGAGCATCCATGAAGTGTAGGGCACTGGGAGCGGTGATTAAGGATGCAGGGATAAAGGACCCCTTCCCTTGTGTCTAGAAAGGCAAGTCTCCTTCCAGCCAACGGGGCGAGATCAGAAGGGGCGTGTTGCTCTTTCCAGGGACTCAACAGGCTGCTCCATGCTTAAGGCAGGAGTAATAATTATATGCATTTGAAGTGTCAGAAACCCTGCCAAGCACTTGATGTGGATTCTTTTGTTTAATTTTGACAAAAGACTTATGAGGTAGATACTGTTATCTCTTACAGAGGAAGAACCTGAGGTTTAGAGAGATGAAACTACTTGCCCACATTCTCTTATCTGGGAAGCATTCACACCCAAAACCATTGTGCTCTTCATTATTATGTTATGCCACTTTCCAGTCTGACCCAAAGCAATCTAGGTGAATGTTGCTGTCAAGGTCATTACAAGGTGCTCTGACATTCTTCCGTCTTTTCAAGGAACTAGAGATTCAGACACTATTCTCATTTTAAAGTTGAAGAAACTGACGCAGAAGGCTTGTGCCTGGACCAGAGGCTCTCTCTTACTGTTGGGTGGTGAGGCAGAACTGTGAACAGAGCAGTCCCTGCCTCTTTGCATAACTCCCTAGTAGCAAGTAAACAAACCTGAACAGTCGAATTAAGTAGGAGCAAAGACATTTGGAGTTTGCTATATTTCTCCTCAATCCATTTTTCCTTTCCTTTATTGAATGAGACATGCATAATATTTTTGGCTCTGTGTATAATTACATACCTGCTTTGAGATGAGTCTAAGCTCCGTGATTAATGGGCTGAGATTGGAGGTGGTTGCACTGCAGTCTGAGTCTTTCAGTCTGCACCAGAAATGCTAATGATGAAAGTGCTAGTGGCAACAAGCAGCCAGAGTTCACACTGACAGGTGTCTGCTGTAGTTTTCCGGGGCAGTAACACAGAGCATTTAAGAGTTCCCCAGGGATTTAAGTGGTAGCCTTTGAAGGCGTGTTGTGTACATCCGTCTTGCTCTGGGGAGTTTGCCTGTTCCCCATAGGTACCTGAAGCAAGTCAAAGTTGTCAGTTCCAGAAGAGCTGGTGGGAACCTTGTTCCTGCCTGTTTCCTACAAGTAATGCTGTTTCAAGACAGGCAGTAGTCCCAGTCCTTCACTGTGTCCTTTACACCTTTCCCCCCTCTTTTTAGCCCTCTGGTTATCACCCAGCGAGAATGTAAGAGACTTATTTTCTGTCTCAGTGTATTTTCCAAAACCTTCGAGACTTGGCCGAAGTCGAATCTTCTCTGGGAACGCCACCTCCCTGACCAGCTCATGCCCTTGCTCCTGTCTCTTGCCTGTTCCAGGACTCCTTTAATTGCTGTGGCCAAGCATTGAGGAAGAAGCACCCCTCAGACAGCCTCTGCAGGCTGCTGGGGTGGGATGGGGTGTGGTATTGTGGCACCGCCTAGTTTGAGTCAGGAATATTAATCTTTTTACCTCTAAGTGAACATGATTATTCTTCCTAATTGTAAATATAAAAATGTTCATTGTACAATAATTTTAAAAGAGCTAAAAAAAGAGGACTATGAAATCATCTGTGATTTCCCTGCCTGGAGATAATCAGTTTATTAATCAGTGTTCTCCATGAGACAGAACCTGTTGGTTTCACACACACACACACACACACACACACACACACACACACACACACACAGAGGGAGAGAGGAAGGGAGGGAAGGAGGAGGAGGAGAGGGAGGAAGGGAGGCGGGAGGAAGCTGGGAGACAATCTACTAAGGAGTTGCTCCTGTGCTCATAGAGGCTGAGAAACCCATAACAGATCACTTGCAAACTGGAGAACCAGCCTGGCTCAGTCCACTGGTCTGAAGGCCTCAGAATAGGGAAAGCTAATGGTGTGATTTACAGTTTAAGACTAAAGGTCCAAAAGCATGGTGGGTGGTGGTGGTTGTGGCGGCAGGGTGCTGGAGCAAGGAGTCCACAGACCAGAGAACCTGGAGTTAGGACGCCTAAGGACAGAAGGAGTGGGGTATCCCAGCTCCCGAATGTGGGGGGAGAATGTACACGTCTGAACATGAACAAAATCCACTTTCCTCTCTGGTTTTGTTCTGTCTGAGCCCACAGCTATTTGGAGAGTGCCCACCCATACTGGATGAGGCTGGTCTCTCTCAGACACACCCTCCTAGACTTACCCAGAAGTAATGCTTTACTAGCTATATGAATATCCCTTAATTCATTCAGTGAAGTTGACACCATCACAACCAGAGTCAACATATTGGGGCATTTGCTTTTAATCTCAGGTGCATCCGTGTGTGTGTGTGTGTGTGTGTGTGTGTGTGTGACTTTTTTGGACAGGAGTTCCATTCTGCACACCTGATGTTCTACCTTGTGGTAATATAATGACTCTCCTTTGCTATTTTTGATCCTTGGACGGAAGTCCCATTTTGAACACCTGGTATTATATCATGTAGTCACTGATGTCAGTAATTCTCTTTTCCACTGATACAAGATTAGTTTTATCTTAGAATAGCTTAATGCTATTTTAGGGAAAAACTATCGTGACAGATGTATCTACGTACTGTCTCCAGATAAGATCGTGGAGATGAACTAGTGTTGACATAGACCTTGGAAGTCATTTGGTACAGTGGCTTGTGATTGAGCTATGCATGAGAACATCTAGGAACTTGTTAAAATTGGTATCATACTAGGCCAGTTATGGAATTGGACTGGAGCCTGGGAATAATAAACGCTCTAGAGCATTTCCGTGGTCCATTCAGGGGACTAAAATTTGAGAGCCAGCTTGCTGATTTCCTCAGCAGTTACTTGCTGAGACCTTATTTGTAGCCAGGTCATCATACCAAAGTGCCACAGACTGGAGGCACAACAGAGATTGATCTTGTCACAGTTCTAGAGGCTGGGAGTCCAAGATGAAGGTGTCAGTGGTTTTGGTTGCTGACACCTCAGATGGGTGTTTGTGTCCGTATGTGGCCCTCCTTCTGTGCACACGCACCCCCATTGTGTTGTGTGTCCAAGTTTATTCTAGTTACCAGGAAACCAGTCAGGTTGGATTAGAATCTGCTGTCATGGCCTCATTTTACTTAATCACTTGTTTAAAGCCCGTACCTCAAATGCAGTCACATTCTGAGCTTCTGGGGATTAAGACTTCAACATTTGAATTTTGAAGGGGCACGATTCTGTCCTTGAAAAGCCTCTTGTAGTTGGCAGAATCTCCCATCTATCAGAGGACCTAGTCGAACAGGATGAAGCCTGTGTTTTCCATTTGCTGTTGGGACCAAGGAGAAAATCCGAATTACTTTTTTGGATTGAGGGAATCCTAAAGAAAACAGAGACCGTTTTAGTGTCCCCACAGACTCTAGTACAGATGGAGAGATGGTGAGCAGTGAGGAACTGGCTTACAAAATTTTTGCTCCCCTGGCTGGAATCCTTGGCAGTTTCAAAGCCTTTCCTTTCTAGATAGTCTCGCTGTCTTCCAGGGTTGTTGGCTTAAGTGGGATTTGTTATGGGATATTAGCTGGTTTATAGGCTCTTTGAAAGGACACAAAAACATGCTCTAGGCTAAATTTCTATGAAGGTTTCCTAGAACCACCCCCACAGGATTAGCCTGACGGGGAGCTGCTGCCTCTGTCAGCCCCAGAACCACATCTGCTGTGGGCCACGAAGCTGCTGCACATCTTGCTCCAAACTCCATGTCGCTGCCATCACTGTGTCAGCAAAGCAGCCGCCTGGGGCTAGACAGATCTTCTCAGTTTTTCCAAACCTAAACTAGCATGTCATGGATGGAAGCTAGGCTCACAAGGCAGCACTCTAGCTGCAGAGGGGCCCTGGGAAGTCCCAGAAGGGGAGCTATCAGAGATCGGCCCGGCCTCTTCAGAAAAGAAAGAAAAAGATTTGAGGAACTCAACAAGTGTCATATGACTGATGGCCTCTACCATTCCCCTTTCCAACCTGTGCTGCTATTTTGCTGCTCCTAAACCTGCCCTGGCAAAATGCTAAAACATGAGCAGGGCCTGCGTTCATTACATATTACACCTTCGAGAGAGTGCAGATTAGACCCAAGGAGCATAAAGCGGAAAGTGAAAAATCTCAGGAGTCCCATCAGTAATTGTCCTCCTTTTTTATGGTGTTGTATGAGACAGAGGAGTGCTAGAAGGCCGTGAATGAAAGGCCCGTGTATCTGCCTTCTTTATCTCTTGGGCTTTTTTCTTTAGAGTCCTCTTAACCATGGCTTTACTATCGGAATAATCTTTTCCTGTTTGGTTGTCATAATGGAAGGTCTTGTAGGTATCTTGCCCAGTGTGATTTAAACTGTAGGATTCTATGTGCTTTGTAGGGTTTTTGTTTTGTTTTGTTTTGTTTTGTTTTGTTTTGTTTTGTTTTGTTTTTGTACTGGGGTTTGGATTCAGGGCCTTTTCACTGAGCTACATCTCCAGCCCTTTAAAAAAAATTTTTTTTGTTTTAATTTCGAGTCACGCATGGTGGCACATGCCTGTAATCCCAGCACTTGAGAGGCTGAGGCAGGAGGATTATCAAGAGTTCGAGGCCTGTCTGGGCCACATAGTGAGTTCAAGCCCGGCCTAAACTACATAGTGAGAACCTGTCTGAAAAAAAACCTAAAAACAACATAAAAAAACACTTTTTAAAAAATTATGAGTAGAGTCTCACTAAATCTCTAAGTTGTCCATGCTGGTTTTGAACTTGTGATCTTCCTGTCTCAGCCTCCCAGAGTGCTAGGATTATAGGTGTGTACCGCAATTCCCATCTGCTTTGTGTCTTTTAGATGGATTCTACTTTATTTAGTTATTTGTTCATAATTTTTCTTTTTTGTGGGGACTTTGTATAGATACATAGCCATGGCTTAGTATTCACATGATGTAAAGGTAGTGAAAACTACTGTATTATCAAGGACACAGCAAAAATCATAGACTCTACACTTCTATTTATGCATGCATTTTCAAATCAATTTGTTTACTGTCCACCCTCCACTACCACTCATCACTGTTTTGGTGCTGGCAATAACAGCAAAGATAATGATACATTAACACATTTTAATGGACATTATAATATATTCATCGGGAGATGCGATGTAAAGTGATAGCTATATATATTAACACTGGCAACTGCCTTCACTTTGGAGTGCAAGATTTAATGAATTGGCATTATTTTTTACTTGGGGTGAAATTGTTCCTTCATACTGTTTTTATGTTTTCCCTGTTTTCATGACTTTCCTTATGTTCTTCTTACTTTGCTTAACACAGCCTGAGTTTCATAGGTAATGGTAGATGTTTTTCTTTCAATTCATGTACCTGTCAAACTTTTGAACATATAAAGGTGGCAGAAGGAAAGATGGTGTTATTACTAGACTGGTGTTATTACTGGGACACCGTACGTATTAGGAATGTCCTACACTGGTGTTAAATCACTGGTGTTATTACTAGGACACCATACGTATTAGGAATGTCCTACACTATGAATCAGTTACAATTTACCAACTCAGTGAATGAATGAATGAGCAAACAAATGAATGAAAGAAAAACATACTTTGGAGTCAGACTTGTGTTCAAGTTTCTGCTCTGCTGTGTTATCACTGTCTCCCTCAGTTTCCTCATCGGTATATTGTATAACTGTATCTACTGCACAAGTCTGTTCTGAAGATTAAATAAAAAATAGCTCTTAAAAAATGAGATGCTGCTACTCTGGCTTTAGTTGGAGTATTCAGTAAACATTTCCATCACCACCACCATCATCACTTTATTCCCCTCTGGTTGTTTCCCAGTGAAGATTAACAAAACAAAGACCCTGGGAACTTTTCCAAGCAGAGGAACTTGTTGACATTTTTTTAAAAATGCGCACCTTTTTTAATGTGGAACATTATTAGCATCTTCCCAGAATATTGTTCCACAAAACAGAGTTTAGGAAAGGCTGCTATGAATCAGTCACAATATAATTCTTTTTAAAGGAAACATTGGGTGACTTTTTTTGACTTTTTTTTTAAGTGAACAGACATAGCTTGTAAAGCTTTTGCCATGTCTTAGGGTGCTGGTTCCTTATTAGGTGGACGAAGGAGATGGTAGAAAGCAGGTGACAGCCTCAGGCTAAGTCCCCTTGGAGGAGCAAGCCCTTCTTGCCTTCCTGTTGGCGGGCACCTGTCTGGGCTGCCGTGTGAACCAGAGCCCGGCGCCCTGGGGCAGGCTTTTCTAGTGTGACTGTCTCTTTCTGCCTGTGTGTGTCTGTGGTCGTGTGCTTATCACTGCAGTGCTGGACTGTCCGCTCCGGACAGGATGCAGCTGTGTGGCAGAGTTGTGCAGCTTCGAATTCATCCAAAGTGGTAATTACTAGAAATGCTGATTTATGGACATGGGCTCATTACTTTGTGGGAAAGATATTCACAGATGGGGAGGAGTAGAGAACGGTTTTTAACTCCCCGTTTTTTCTTTTAAATTGAGAAGTATTCATTTGTGTGAATTGGAACGTAGAAAATAAAAATAGGATAAAGTAGGATATTAGGATTGGTACTTATTTCAAATGCATCTCATTTTTTTATTGTGATAAAATATATATAACATACAATTTGGCATCTGAGGCATTTTTCCATACACAGTTCAATGGTATTAAATGTAAACATCTCTATCATCTATCCTACACCTCTGCTTGTCTTGTAAAACTGAAATTCTGAGCCTGTTTAATAACTCCACGTTCCCCCCACTCTCAACGTTGGCCACTACCAGTCAACTTAGTGTCTCTAAGATTTTTGACTACTCTAAATGTATCATACAAGTGAGATCATGTACTATTTGACATTTTGTGACTGGTATATCTCACTTTAGAGAAAATCCCCAGGTTCATCCATGTTGTAGCATATGTCAGAATTTTCTTCCTTTTTCCCATTAGATGTATGATAGCCCTTTTGGTTTATTCATTCATTTGTTGACGGATACCTGGGTCGCTTCCATATTTTAGTTATTGTGACTGCTATTACTATAAACATGGACATACAGATAAGCTGTGTAAAACCTTGCTTTAAATTCTTTTGCCCAGAAGTGGAATTGCTGGAACATATACCAATTTAATTTTTAATTTTTTTGGTGAACCACTGTACCTTTTTCCAAAGTGGTTTGTACTATTATGCATTTCCTGTCCACAGCATCAGGGTTCCAGTTTCTCTATACCTTTTCTGCCAACATTTGTTATTTTGCTTTTTTTGGGGGGGGGAGGTTAGCCATATTAATGGGTATGAGATGGTGTCTGATGGTGACTGTCTTACTTTTCTTATTGCTGGGACAAAATGCCCAACACTCGCACGTTAAAGAAGGAAAGACTTATTTCAGCTCATGGTTTGCAGAGATTTCAGTCCATAGTCAGCTGCCTGCAAGGCAGGGTGGCGTGGCACAGAAGTAGTTTATGGTGGGGCAGGCAGAAAGCAGAAAGCAGCTAGCCTCCCTTTTTCTCCAGGCTACAAACCTATTAGCTGGTGCCACTCACACCCAGGGCTCGTCATCTATTTTCAGTAAATCCATTCAGCCACACCCAGAACTATGCTAATTCAATTAGGGGACCAATCCAATTATCCCTTAATCCAGTGTCCTACACCCATCCTCCAGTCACTCCCAAAAGCTATGAGTGCATGAGGATTTGGGGGACTCTAGATACAAACCATAACCGTGACTCATTATAGTTTTCATTTGCATTTCCCTAAACTGATGAACTCAACCATTCTTGTTAGATTTTGCTTTTGACCTTTATATGGTTTAAAAATCAAGGACCAAGAGGTGGAGGGGTGAGGGGCAAGGGATAAAAATAATTAAGATGTGTTATTTACATGTACCAACTCCCCACTAAAAAAGAATTAGGATGTGTTATGCACATGTACCAACTCCCTGCTATGAACGTAATTATCATGTACTGCAGAAATGTACAGTAGTAATACAAATTTCAGGAAGAAGAAAACACATCCATTTTTTTTTTTTTTCTTCAAAGTGATGGGAATGAGTCCAGCTCTCTATAGGAAGTGTCAGCCCTTTATGGAGTGTTGTGATTTCTCTCTACCTAATCATTTAATTGTGTCACGTGGACTTGTGTCGTTTGTACAATTCTTGAATGTGGTGGTTCACCAACGTAGATATTATCCTAATTCTTTCCATTATACTGTAGTTTTCTAAGTTTTTCTTAAATATTACTTAAAGTATTGGATTTTAAGTGTATCATCTTTCTTCTTTTTCACCCCCCCCAACAGTCTCTTGCTATGTACCCTAGTCTGGCTTTGAATTCCTGAATGCTGGGATTACAAGCATGTGCCACCACGCCTAGCCCCTCTTTCTTCTTCCTCTGAGTTGACATAGATTTTTGAGAACAGTAGTTGTGAGTAGATATGTATGTATAGTGAAAATGGTTAATACATGGCAATCTGAAAAGGAAGGATTCTCAAAATTTTAGACAAACATGTTAGAAAGTGTCTGTGTAATTGCCTATCAGTCTTCACATTCCAAGGCTTTCATTTTTTTTTCTTTTAATACATTTACCTTAGATCTTAAATTGCTATTTATATTAATCTAGACATTATTGTATTAGTCAACTATCCCCGTTAAATTTACTGGACTTTTTTTGAGGAGACAAGTTTGGGTGGTAAGGGTTGTTTATGTAGAATTTTTTTTTTATTATATCATCATGGGTTGGTGAAATAATTATATATCACTCTCACTGTTAAGTGAAAATGAAGGAAAATATAGGAGGATTATCATCATCACACCTTTATTTGACAGGTGAAAGAGAGAAGACTTAAATTCTGCCTTGATGATTTTATAGTTATTGCATTTAAAAAGTTCTGAAACGTTGCAGTGTAATTTTATGAGCGTGAAATTGGTACATGTGTTTTAAAAGCTGTACTGTGGGGTTATTTGCCTCTGGATATCTTAAGTGGCTGAAACAAGGTTGTCCTCCTGAAATCTTCTGACATTTAGGCCACTTGGATGAGGGAGCCCCAGATGTCTTTAAAGTGCAATTTAATCAGTCACTCAAATCAGCTTCTCCAAAGCTTTGATTTGGTGAGAACTTTCCCCTCCTCTCATCTGTGGCTCCTGCCTTCCAATCCAAATTCCCCAAAGATCATTGTAGGACAGTGCCACTTTTGGAGATGTGGGAGGAGGAAGATGAGCTAGGCTTTGACTCTCCCTGCTGTGGCGCCCCTGTAAACCCACTCCAAGACCCCTCCCCCTTCTCTGGCTGTCCTGCTTCCTTCATTGTCTTCTTGCTCATTGTCTCATCCTGCTCTCTATTTGACAGGAAACAGACCAGTAATCAAAGTACTTGGCAGAGTGAGGCTTTGAGAATCAGCTATATGAAGCTTTTGCTCAAGGGACTCTATGTTTATTGTGTTCATGATTGGGTTAATAAAACCAGGAGCAGATGGCATATTTAGTGTATGGAAGCCCCAGTCAGGGAGGAAGCATTTGAAAGGGCTGAAAAGAAATACCAGAGTCTCATCAAGCAGGGTGGTTTAGAGGAAAAGTCACAAATTTAATTTAATATGAATTATCCTAAGGTAATTATTATTAGGAAAATAATTTAGGCATGTTCCATTATGTCATCTCTTTGGAGCCTTCTTAGAGTAGGGGAAGCAATATTTGCTATTCCTTTTGTCAGAGGTGTTTTAATGATATTAAAATGTATAATTACCTCCATGTACATTTAAAAATGTTCACTATGCTGGCATAAAGATAGAGGAATTTTACAAAGGAGGGGAAGAAAAGCAAAAAGAAGGTACAGTCGCTGCTACAGCAGCACTCTTTGTAACCCCTACCCAAATATTTTACTTTATGTGGCTCACACAGTATCTGCTATTAGTAAAACTCCACTGGTAGAAAATTTGAGTTGCACTCCCAAAATGTATATTTTTATCTGTATACTATGTACTCTTCTTAAGCATCATAAAAAGCAGTACAAAAACAGACATTTAATAGGGTGAGAGTAAAGCTAAAATAAATTATCATTTAACTTTTTATTAGTGGTATAAAATTTTTAATTATATAATTTTTTTAGCCAGAACAGTGTGATTAAATATGCTTCATTATTTTTAGTCTAGTTCCAGTCTTTGAAATACAAGGATATGAAAGTGTTTTCAGGTTATTTATCTTTGGCTTTGTTTTTTTATAATTTATGTACATTAAATTGTAACCATTCTATAGTATGCAGTTTGATGGGTTTTAACCTCTGTAGTTTAATATTTGATTTTAATAGCATATATCTAATACACAAAATATAGTTAGGACTTGATTCTTTATTAATGATAATAGATATTTCAAATAGTTTTCTTATTTCAACCTTTTCTGTATGATTTTTCTTCTTTTTCAGACCTGTTTACATCTTCATTTTTTACCAATAACATGGCTGATTAAAGTAAAACCATAAAAGTGTCAATTTTACCATTTTTTGTTTGCTTGTACTTACATTATTGGTCCTATCCTTAATCCATGTTTTCTTTGTAGGGATTTTTTTGAGCCATTTACTCATTAGTAAATGCGTTCAGTTAAATTGAGATAATCTTGTTTGTAAATCCACTTAGCCAAGCCCAGCTGCATTGCAGTCTTTGGCATGAGGGTGAAAGTGGAAAACTGTGTGTGTACCATCCCTTGGGGTGGAAAACCCCCTTTCTCTTGAATGCCTTTTATTTCCGTTACTGTGGGAGGTAGGGATTGCCCAGGTGAAAACTCTTGTGGCAAACATTTGGAGAGTTTAACTTATTTTTAATGTTTTGATATATTCTTAATATTTTAAATATATGTTTATTTTTAGTTTGTGTATGTATAATATATATTTAATATACTTCAATATATACTTCTTCGTAGAGAGAAATTCTGTTATATTCCCCTGTGCTCAGTGGCTGATCTTAGGGACGTAACTCTATCAAAAGTTGTCAAAATATTTTTAAAATACAGCCATAGAGGGTTGAGGGGTGTAGTTCAGTGGGTGGATAGCTATGCAGGGGAGATGCCCAGAATCTGATCCCCAGCACTGCGAAATGATGAAAGCAAGCAAGCAAGCAAGCCTGGCAATCTCCTATCCAAGTAATACATTACAAAGAAGCCAATTACGTAAAACTCCGCAAAGCTGCTCCTCTTGGAGGGGCTGGAGGAGCTCAGATCTCACCTGATCTCACCTGCCTGACCCTGCTCCCCACTGGCACCCTCCTGTCTTTCCAGTCAAGCATACAGGGCACAGTCCTTTGAACGGAGGATGGAAACTGTTCTCTGACCTTAGTATCCGAGATCAACTGTGCTTCTCCCTTGCTTGTACTTTGTTTTTATCATACAGATGGCGAGATTATTGCCAGTGCTCGTATTTCTCTCTTTACCTTTCTTTAGGAAAAAGTTAAAGCCAATTCTTTTTGGTTGGAAAAGGAGCTGTGTTGAAACCAGTCAGCAAAGCCAGCTGCTTTAACAGTTTTTAAAGTAAAAGTTAGTTGTCTCTGCAGCTATACACCTGGGCGGCTGCTTGGTTGGTTTGTGTAACCGCGCATCCCACCGTCTGTTGTCTCCTTACACTGCTCAGATCCTGCCTCCTCTCACCTGGATCTGCAGCCAGCACACCTCCTGACAGCTGACTCTGTCATCACCCTCACACGCTGCCTGGTAAAACGAGCTAACTCTTCCCTCTCTTCCAGTTGCTGAGTTTGTGTCCCTCCAGAACTCAGTGATACACGGCTGTCCCCACGGGACTTGCTGAATGGGCTACTTCTGCCAGGTGCCTGCATATCACCTACTCAGCAGAACTGTTTCCAGAACCGCATAGTACATTTTATTCCTCGGGAACTCGGCAACAGTCATTCTCACAAGATGGTCTTAAGTCTCTTAAGATTAATGGAGTTGCTTTGAAAGGTGAGCTAGAATTACTCCTTTATCTGCAGCCCCCAAAATAAGCCACCACACTCATTCTTTAAACCCCCTCTCATGGGACCTGTTTCCACCCAGACCACCCTTAACAGCCCAGGCAGAGCCGTAAGTGGGGTGAGTCCCGTAGGGGAAGGAGAGGTGATAGACTGTTAGAGAGGGGGGTATTTCAGTTGCGATACGGTGGTCGGGGGGAGTATTAGATTTGAGAGTCATAGCCCCAGCAAGATCATCTGAATTACAGGTCCAATTAATAGTAGGTGTCCCAATATTGTAGATCCATTAATAGTAGGAGTCCTAGTGCCCACTTAAACTGTGGTAAATCAAGAGTTGTTATTGACTCAGGGAGTGAAACCTGTACAGGAAGGAGGAAGATTAGAAAGTGCTAAGGAGGTTTGTGTCTTAATCATGGTGTGGTGGTCCCAAGTGACCCCGAGAGTCCCAAGGTAGAAATGTCAGAGAGGTGAGTCCGGAGAATCTGTTGGACAGGATGAGGTAGGATGCTTAGGGCTGAAGGGTGTTTGGTCTTGGAGGTCTGGTTCAGCCGGGGCTGTGGCATAAGGCATTTACCTGTCCAAGTATGTCGGATTTATTGGATCTTCTGGGATATGGTGGGAGCCTGATCTTGGTAGGAGAAAGGAGGTCAAGGAATACCTAGAATGAGGAGGGGCAAGATGAGAATCAAAGGAAGGAGGGGTGTTTCATTCCGTTTTGTTTTGGGAAGGAGCTAATTCAGTCCAGCTGGGCATTCCTGCTCAAGTTGATTACAATAATGAATCCACAACAGTATCATCTGGGGGTGGTAAGAAGTCCCCTGTCTTTCTAGAGGGAGACGTAGTGGTGGAGTACGTGATAAGTATATAGTGATGGAGTATGTGATAAATACAGCATTACGACTTTCAGGATATTACTGGAGGGATGGCCCTCCCAACAGTAGCAAGACTCCTCACCCTATCTCATAGATGGGAAGAGGCTGTCTGTGTGCCAGAAGCAAAATGCCACTGATGGAGGCAAAGAAGCCTGGGAGTAGGGACATGGTTTCGGTGTCAAATGTTAGGTCGGAGAGAGACTAGTGGTGAAACCCACCAGTAAAACCAGGTGTGTTCAGTTTTTTTAAAGTGAAAGTTTATTGCCTCCGGCAGCCCTGTACCTGGGTGGCCGGTCCAAAGCAAGAGGTGAGTGTAGGGTGGAGCAATGAGGAGTGGATCAGGGATTGATCTCTGGGGGTCCTGCGGGGGGTGGGCCAGGGTGGAGCTCAGTGAGGTTTCCTTTCCCTGAGTTAGGTTTTGAATTCTCCAGAATGGTGTCACTCTCCTAAGATGGTGGATCAATGTGAGGGGCCAAGTTCTTACCTAAAAGTCCTCTATGTCATCCCTTTACAGTATGTAGAAATGCATGAAATATTTTCAGGATGCCAGGCCTATTCCTGGCTTGATGTTACGCTCATACTTTTATCTATTTATTTACTTTATATTTAATTTGTATTTTCTTAAGTTAAATTTATTTCTACTTCCTGTAATAAATGTGTCTTAAATTAATCCCTGTTGGGATAAGTATGAAGGCTTTGAACATAGTTCCCAATATCACTGATCATAAATAAACCTTTAAATTTTTGGAAGAAAAGTTCTAAATAAATGTAAAATAAATCACTGCTAGTAAATGACTAATAATTAAAAGGACTTGAGACCAGAGGTAAATACATTCATTACATGAAAAATAATTTTTTCTTCCCTGAAGAACTAGAGATTACATAATTACATTTCATTTTTGTAGAATATTTTTGATCAGTAATTCCTAATTCAAAGCTTATTTAGAAAAGAGGAGCGTCAGGGCTCTCAGATTGTAAGTGGAAGTCAGTTAATATGGCCGTGATTTTTGTATTGGTTTTGGCAGCACAGTCAGGATTTACATACTAGGATTACATGGAGAAGGAGGTTCCTTTCTCTGGAAATTAGGGTCAGTTGTGGTAGGGATACATGGAGGTTTGCAAAGGTACATAATGATAGATTTCATCATTTTCAAATTGGAAACCAGTATTAAATAACATTTATTCAAGGAATATTGTACATGGTTTTGTAGTCTCAAGCCCTGTGCTGAATAAATCATTATTTTTTGACCCAGTTCTGAAATGGGGATACTCATTTTCTGTGCCTTGCTGTTTAAAAGCCATTAACATGTTCATCCCTGCTTTACTGAGAGGAGTGCTCCCTAGGCAGAGCTCTAAGATGTCACATGGCAGGAGATGCAGATGTTCAGTGTCACCTCCTGGACATTTTTTTTTTTTTTTTTTGTGCTGGGGATTGAAGTCAGGGCCTTGTGCTTGCAAGGCAAGCACTCTAACCACTGAGCTAAATCCCCAGCTCCCTGGACGTTTGTTTTGCCTGGATGTTTCATCAGCTGTTGCCCTGTCTTCCAAGAGCAGTTTGTATCTTCAGTTGGTGATTTGCTCTGCCCTGTTCCTTACCAGGGCAGGAACCAGTGGGTTCAAGTCAGGTCTCAGCCCAAACGATTGGCTTAGCGTGAGATGATGGTGATGTTGCTGACCACACTTTTCCTTTGAACTTCTCAGGTTCTGATAGATGGACTGTTTTTCAAAGACCTGCTAATCCCACACTTACCCTGGTGTGGGAAAGCAAGCAGAATTTTAGCCAACAGCATAATGCTTCCTGTTGTCAGGTTTCTGGAAAGAGCCTTTATTATTAGGATATTTTATAACACTTGGTAGTTACATTGGATGGTGCCTTGTTGGGGTTATAGGAATTAGTGGCAATTTTCTTTCTGAGAGGGGTCAGAGTTACTTCTTGAACTTCTGAGGAATAGAGATCAGAGTGGAGAGGAAATGAATGGGAATTTTTTTTTTTTAATCTTATAGAGAAAGCCATTTAAAGACATGCATATACATCAAGTCATGAAAATGTGGCAGGCAAGGGTGTTTTTACTTGTCTCATGTTTGATACTGTGGCCTGGTCTGCCCCAGTAAAGTCTGACTGTGTGGCACCTTGCTTGTCCTCTCCTTGGACTTCAGACCCTTGAGCCTGATATGGACATTTGTTTTGCCTGGAGTTGGATATAAACAGCACCCCAGGGTCTTGCATGTGGCCAAATACTGTGCTGTGATTAGTAAGGTTTATGGCTTGTCCTAACCTTTCTTGAATGATGACTGGGAAGTAAGAATTGGTGCTTTTATTAGCTCCAGGCTTTGAATGGTTAACAGAATTGAGTCTCATTATTATATGAGCCTTTTGAAATAATAATTGAAACGAATAAACATATGTAGGGGGCTGGATGTACAACCCCAGCTGCTTCTAGTGTTATTACAGGCATGTGAGGAAGATGTGGCAAAGCTTTTTGTATAATAGTTCAGGGCTAGGTCTGTGGTTTTGCAATAGAATTTATAGATAAAGATGGTAAAATAGTTTGCTTAGACATATTCTGCCCCAATAAGGCCTAGAGATCCTTCTCTGAAATAATATAAATTTGTAATGAATTTCAAAGAAATCCAGCCCCAGGAATCTATAATAGATTATGTGCCCAAAAGGGAAGAAAGAAGAGAAAATAGGAAAGAATGTTGAAAGTATAGTAAAACATTCCATCAAATCAGTGTTCCTTGGATTTATAGAGCTTTCTGTAAGAAGAGTGTTGGGATTTGGATATTCGGATATTAAAATGTGTCTTAAAATATATATATACTGGGCTGGTGATTTAGCCCAGTGGTTAGAGTGCTTGCCTAGTAAACACAAGGCCCTGAGTTCAATCCCCAGCACCAAAAAACCCCCCAAAAAGCAAAAAAACAAAAAAACATGTATATATATCTCAAATATGTGTATTTATATGTATAGCCATATATATATATATAGATCTAAAAAATAGATACAGATATAAGACTAATAGATAGATCTATAAAATAGATATGTCTATTTAGTTAGACCTTTTTAGGTTTAGTTAAAAGTAAGTCTTCCAAGAAACATATTGCAATAGTCTTGGAAAATTTTAAGAATTTTTTCCCCTTTTTAAAATGCCAGAATATTTTCATAACTGTGCAAAAATCTCCTGTAATATAGTATGAATTGAAGAGCTCCAAAGATTCTTTCCTTCATGTTCCCAGGTTTTAATTGAAAAAATATTTGCAGCCAAGAGCAAATTAAATTCTTATTGTTAGAAAATGTCATTCTTTTCTCTGGTCTCTTTCTGACCTATTAATGGCTTCTCTAAAATTGATTGCAATCATTTTTAGATAACACATTTCAGAAATTATCGTCAAAAGGTGTTGAGCCTACATATTCTTCTCCTAACTCCTTTGATCTTCCTTGCTTTTCTTCTGTTTAATAAAAGAAGTCATTTAGAAAGAATCTGTAATTTGATAATTCTCCATCTAAAATGGATAACTACTGTGCATGTAGAAACTTTAAGGCCTTCTGTATTCTGGTACCACTTAACCTGCCCCCATCATAGTAATAAATTCTCCTGTTGAAATGTGCTACCTCCTCCTCTCTGAGTTTTTGACTGTGCACCCCCAAAGCCTTGATGAATCCTAACTCATTCATGAACCTTTGGCAATTCCCGTCCACCGTCCACCCTGATCTTACCATTCTATTTGCCCTTACTTACTAACTCTTCACGATAACACCTTATTTTTAGTGTTCTGCTCATTGTTCTCTGTGTAAGTGTAGTACTATGTAGTAGAGAAGTATTATAGAGTCTTGTTATAAACATGTGCCTCATACTGTCTTGTTTATTTTTTACGACCATAGTATGCCCTTAGAACTGTGTACATATTGATGCCCCATATTGCCAAGTCACAAGGGTTTCATAATTCGTTGATTTATCTGTGAACGTAATCAGAAATGACTAACTTTGAAATACTAAGCTAAACAAAACAGCCCATAGATATCCTAGCTTCAGGATTTGTATTTAATAATGCTTGGCAATTTAAATTTGTCTTTACAACATGAAAATAAAACATCTAAATATTTGTAGATCAGTTAGAAAACCACCATTGTTGAAAATAGTAATTTCCTTAATGTGAAAGTTAATAGTGAAGGAGTAAATATGCATTGGAAGCTGGAGGTCTCCCCTTTTTAGTGACTCCCCAGTGAGGTGTAACATTTGGCTTTTGTTTAAAATATTATTAAGACCACTGATACATGTCATTCATATCTATGACTGCCTTTCATCTTTCTATGTAAATGTTTGACAGCCCAGAAGACCAAGTGAAATACAGTACACAGAATTTTTTCTGGACCAGTGTTGTGTTACATAAGCTGTGTAGATTAGACAGAATACTAAAAAGGTTGTTGAGCAAGTAAATACCATGTTTAGGATTGTTTTGTGTACAGTTCATTTAAAATCAGAGAACGAGCCCAGTGACCTTAGCATTGGATAGCAGCGTAGCTTTTTGTCACAGCCCGTGGGAATATTTCTTTTATTTCAGAAGCCTCTCTTAAAATTTAAATAAGGCTGCTATTTTAAATTCTTTTAGGAAAGACTTTTTTAAAATATGAGGGGAAAAACTAGGTTTTATTTGTGATGCTGAATCCCTTGTTTCAGAAGGAAAACAAAGACAGCATGGCGTATAAAAGAAGAGGGGAATAACCAATTTCTAGTGTGCTTTTTTTTTTATCAGGCATCATGCTAGGTTTTGAGACAGAACCTTCTTAAAATAGCTGCCTAGTTTGAGCACATCTACTAACTGGGTGAAGAAATGAAGTGATGAGGAATTATATCACTTATCTTGGTCACAAAATTAGTAATGGTTAAGTTAATTTGGGGTAATGGTGCTGGAGAGTAAACCTAGGGCCTGCTTGTGCTAAATAAGCATACGTTGTACCACTGAGCTCTACCCTCCAGCCCCTAATCTTTTGATTTAAATCTCTAGGTCTTCAAATATCACTCTCTTTCCAATACATCTAACTTCTTAGAGCTGTAATTAGATGTATTTTGAATCTCTTTTATTACGTACTTAAGTATTTAGGATTGTTTGGTCCTCTTGATTAATTGACTCTTATCATTCTGTAATGATCTTCTTTGTGCTAATAATCTATCCTCTCTACTTTGTCTCTTGTTAATATAGCTATGTCAGCTCTATCCTGGTTAGTGTTAGCATGTTAATATTAACTTACGCCTTTATGTGTGCAGTCCTTTTCTTACAGATAGCATATAGTTGAGTCTTGGTTTTTTAATCTAGTATGATAATCTCTACATTTTAATAGTGTTGCTTAGACCCATTTGCATTTAATGAAATCATTGATATGGTTAAATTTTAATCTGTCATTTTGTTATTTATATTGTTCTGTTTGTTCTTTTTCATATTTTTCTGTCTTCTTTTGGAGTGAGGTTTTTTCTAATGATCGTGTTATATGTTCTCTTTTAGCTTGTTGTTTATAACTGTTTTTTGTTACTTAATGGTTGCTTTATGGTTTTAGCATACATTTTTAACATCCCAGTCTACCTTCAAGTGATATTTACAGCATTACACATGTAGTAGAACTTTACAATAGTGTGTGTACTTCCATTTCTCCCCACCAGGCTTTCTTACTATGATCCTACCTTTTATTAATACAAACATGTTCTAATTACTAACTAGTTGTAAGATCGTCAGAGTTGTTTTTAAACCTGAACATCCATGACTCAACTGAAAAATAATAGCTGATCATGATGGTGAACTCCTGTAATCCTACACTCTGGGAGGCTGAGGCAGGAGAATTACAGTTTTAAGGCTATTTAGCCACTTAGTGAGACCCTGTCTTTAAAAAAAAATTTTTTTAAAGGCTCAGGATGTAGCACAGTGCAAAGGCCTTGGGTTAAATCCCTGGTACTGATTAAAAAAGCAAACAAAAAAGGCAAAATAATGTACCCTGTTCAGTGCTCCCTAGTTACAACTTCTGATGCCCAGAATTAATTAGCTTGATATCTGAGACTATTCAGTCACTGTGGATAAGCCAAAGTGAAGCCAGATATTCTCAAATCCGCTCTCTCCAGAGTTGCCTTTTTTCCCTCCCTGACATGTGCCTCTACTGATGCTTATAATTGATTGGTAACAGGTTCTGCTATTTTGATTATTTGTTTTTTAGATTGACTGGGTTTTGTTACAGTGGCTTGTCTCCTTTTTTTATTAAACATTCATGATTCTGTGACACCTCATTCTCTCCATTGATGGCTTGATGGATGCCCTTTTAATAGAGATGTGAATCTTGCCTTTAACATTTTAGGCAGTGTGATGGTTAGCTGTACTATAACATCATTTTATGTTTTCAGTGCATCATTGTGTACTACAAGTAAGCTCTTTTTAAGACCACATCTTTTCTGGGCAAGAGTTGATTTGTGGGAGTTTCCTGAGTATAGAAGTACTGAATGGTATGATTTATAAGTGAAGTTGGTAAATTTTCCAGAAAAAATAATGAGATTATTGATGAGATTCTTTTTAAATATAAAGAACACTTAATGACATAGTTTCATTTTACACATGTGAAATCTGTCTTTATTTCATTGTTAGGGTTAAGTGTTAACCCTCAGGTATGTAAAGTGAATTATCATCCAAAGATGCTGGTCATGAAAACAGTAAGAAATTGGACACTGAAGATTTAATTTTGTATAAATTGTGTGTTGTCAGCTACATACCATTTTCCCCTGATGTATTTGCTCTAATTTCAGTCACATGTATTATGGAATTTCCACTCAGCACATACTGTCTTCAGTTTTTTCTTATGTGGTGTATTAGTATTCACTAGAGAAACAGATATAATGCAAGATATATGAATATGTAAGAGCTTACAGATTGGCTTGCAAGAGCTTCCTACAAAGTCAGGGACTGAAGAGTGCAGAGGGTCCTTTTGCTCACTGGACCTCCGGATGGTCCAGGCAAAAGTCTAGAGTTCTGAAAGGTTCAGCCAAAGGTCTGGAGTTCTGAAGGGTTCAGCCAAAGCTCAGGAGCTCTGAAGGGTCCAGTGAAGGTCTGGAGCTCACTGCAATGGAAGCTGAAGAGTCTGTGTTGGAAGCCAGGAGATTATGTCCAAGAAAAGGTGGAGCTCCTCCAAGGGAACTGAAGCCAATCCAAAGAAACTGGAGCAGATCCATCCTTCTTCATTTCCTTTTTATACCATCTAGGTGATGGGCCACCCTAGGGTGGGTCTTCTACACTCTAGGGTGTAGAATTGCTTAGCCAATTTAGTTAAGCTTCTCTTACAAATTGACACAATCGATCAACCATCACACATGTTTACACATTGTATTTCCCCTTACTGTCTTCGATGTGTTTTAGCCAATATTATTTGGTAACTTCTTGACCTTGTTTTACTCTCTGATCCTCTTTCACACTTTTGACATGGTCTTCCTGTCCTAAAGCAAATACACTGCATGTGGGATTGGAGCATGGTGTCTTTATTTCTTAGTTGCTGATTTCTCCGGACCATAGTGATGCCTGATCGAATAAGTTAGGTAGGGTTTACTAGAAGAATGGATAAACATCTTCAGAGATTACAACTCTCTATCACCTTGTACCTGACTAACTGTTAGCTTCATTGCGTCAAAGAACTGCAGAATCTTTACATTAGCAGCTTGCACCCATGAGCCTGAAGACTGGAACTCTTAATTCATTGAAGTATAACCATAGCTCAGCTCTTCTCTCCTCAGGCTATGTGGTGCGAAAAAGAGTAGCCGAAGGTGCAGTCCAGTGTCTTCTTTCTGCCTTCTGATCATAGACTTTTAGGGCTGGCAGGTCTTGGAATTCATGTAGGTCTGGTTCTTCATTTTATTGAGGAAACTCATAGATGAGAAGTTATCTTTGCCAGAGTGAAAGTTAATAGCAGAACAGGAAACATAACTAAAAAGTTTTTTTAGTGCTGCATTACTCTCATGGTGAAGTGGAACATGAAGTAGAATAGAGTAGATAGTATTGGATTTATACTCTGGTGATGTGACTTTTATACCCCAATTTATTGATATATAGTTCAGATTTGTTCTCATCCATATGTTGTACTTTAGGTCTAGAATATCCCCTGTAAGTCTCATGTGTTCAGAGGTGGGGCTCTTGAAAGCTGACTGGATCACATATACTGATCCAGTGCTATGCGCGTTGGTACTCTGACCCATTGAGAAGTTCATAGCTAAATGTGTTGTTAGGAGGTGGGACCTGGTAGGTGGTGTCATTGGATGCATACCTTCGGAGGGTATAGCTACTTCCCTGGTTTGTCCCTCTCTCTGTACTGTCTGCTACTATGAGGTGAGCAGCCTCCCTCTGCCATGCCCTCCCACCATGGTGTTTCCACTTTACAGCCAGCCAGCCAGGACTGAATCCCCTGAACCATGAGCCACATTAAGCCTTCACTCATTTAAGTTGCAGATGTTGGGTGTTTTGTCTCAGCATGAGGAAAGTGACTCGTACATCATGGAAGGGTGAATTTTTCACAGGCCCTGCCTTCATCTGAGATGTGTCGTGTAGTTATACACATTGACGTACAGCATATTTTATTACTTAAAATCTGCTCAAGGTTATAATTTGATGGAAAGCATTGGCTAATATGGAAATATCCTGTGACCTCATTTTCTCCTCTCCCCCATTTCCTTGAGGTCAGAGAAATACATTTTTTAGCTCCTTTAATTGTATATTCTTATTCACTGTGACAGCTACACCTCAGGGTCTCACCTCTCCTGAAAAGAATGGTAATAATTGGGCATTTTGTGACCTTCCTGTCACAATACATGGTACTTGAGACTTTGGAAGGATTTTTATCAGCCTTGTTCATCAGTATTTCCCTGTTAAACCCAAGGAAAATAATTCAGAAGATGTCTCAACTAATGCTTTCAACTTGAGGCTGCATCACAGCCTGGCCTGATACAGTATCATTGCCTTATCAAAAATTATATTTATGATTGTTTAAAATGTAAAAAGAAGAGAAAAATAGTGATTACCTATAAACTCACCACTTGGGGATAACTACTCTAGACATTACATATACTTTGTCTTTTGAAATGCATGTTTATAAACTCTAATGTCTGTGTATGTACATATTTTATACATACATGTATAATTACATATTTTTAAGGGAATAATACTTCATGTAGTATTTGAGAATCTATTCATTTGATGGCATTTCTTTTTTTTAATTTTTTTTTTTTATTATTTTTACCAAGAACATGTATTGGTACATTGTATACATAATGATCATAATCAACATGGTAATTTTGTACCTGTACATGATACATCTTGGTTTTCCCCCCTCTTCCCCCCTTCCCCTCCCCTCCCTTCCATTCACCCACCCCTCCCTATTTGCAACAAGTGTAGCTACACTTTCCCATTTTTTCCCCTTTC
>PVJO010003707.1:0-119360 GCA_004026905.1 Hystrix cristata | reverse complement strand
AGCATTTTATTCTGGAATGGAAGGTCAACAATGACTGCCTTGTTGCTAAATCCAATGGACACTTCTCAGTTATTAACCTACTTGACCTCTCAATAGTATTTGACATTGCTGACAATTATCTCCTTCTTAATGTGTTGCCTGGCTTCCTGTCTTCCCTTCTGGCCTTTCTCTGGCTGCCTTTTCTGTTGGTTCTCTTCTTGGTTCGTCCTGAGCCTTCTTCTCATATGACAGACTCTCTCTGGGCTCCTAATTCCCACTCTTCCTGGGAATTCCTAAATCTACATTTCTAGCCTAAATGTTTTTTCTGAGTTCCAGTTCAGTATGTTCAACTGTTGCCACTTTTACCTGGCTGGAACAGAGGTAACTCAGGTAACTCAGCCTTAGCAGGTTTCCTTTTTTTTTTTTTTCTTTTGAGACAGGATCTCGCTATATAGTTCAGGTTGGCCTTGAACTCACTATATAGCTCAGGCTGGCCTCGAACTCACAGTGATCCTCCTGCTTCAGTTGCCAGGCTGCTAAGGTTACAGGTGTGTGCCACCATGCATGGCAGCCTTAGCAGCCTGATAGTGGAACTCTCCCCTCACTTCAGCCTGACTGTTCCAGGTTCTCCACCTCTGTGAAGAGTACCTTTAACACCTAAGTTCCCAAACCACAATTCTTGTGTTCAGTCTCCCCCTCAGTCACCAGTCCTGTCGCTTCTACCTTTCTCAATCACTATTGCTATTACACTACTTTGATCGCTATCTTCTTTTCCAAGGATAACTGGAGAAAACTTGTAACAGCATTGTCTGCTTCCAACCCTTATGCCATCTCCCTGCCCGTGCATTTTTCCCTCTGTGATCTTTCTAAACACTTAAACAATTGTTTCTCGAACAATTGCAGTCTGTTGGGATCCTGCTTAGAATCTTTCCATGGCCGCCCTATTCTCTTAGGATAAAGCCTGTGCTCTTTTGTTTATGGGGAGCTGGGGATTGAACCCAGGGCCTTACGCCTCCCACTGAGCTGCAGCCCCAATCTGGCCTGCTCTTTAACACAGAAGGCTGGGTGAGGTTCAGCCCTTATTGACCTTGTTGCATATTTCTCCCTCCTTCATGCTCTAAACACCCTGATTCCTTTCTTGTTTTTCAGTTCCTCAAACTACAGTGCTTTTCTCTCATTTTCTGGACCTTCCATGTTTGGTCCTTTCTGCGTGTGATCCTTCCTCTAACTCCTCTGCTTCCTGAATCATCTCCCAGGGCATTTTCTTTAGGGAGTCTTCTCTTACTCTGTCATCATCCTGGTCTGCCCAGCTCCCCACGGTAAGCGAGGTTTCTGTCTGTACTTCCACAGGTCACTGCGTTTCCTCTACTGTGGCACGCATCCGATTTCCTGCTTGATTATGGCCTCTGTCTTGCTCACTTGGCCATCTGCAGTGCCTACTATCAGGCTCAGCTTGCCAGGTGTGTAGCAAACATTGGTTGCATTGAATTTGAATGTGTCAGCAGCCACACAAGTCTCAGTCCTACTAATCTATAGCCTTGTTCCTCTGAGCAATGAGGATTGGTGTGCAAGAGAACGTTCTGTAGTGGGTCTCTCACTAGGAGCTAGATTCTTGTTAATCCACTGATAATTTACAAGGTTAGCAACCCGATTCAGTTAACTCTGTTCCTTCAAATATAAATACAAATACAGTAAAACCTTGGTTTGTGAACATAATTTGTTCCGGAAACATGCTTGTAATCCAAAGCACTTGTGTATCAAAGCAAATTTCTCCATAAAAAGTAATGGAAACTAGGATGATTCATTCCACAACCCAAAAAATTCATATGAAATGATTACAAGGAGTTGGGGATTTAGCTCAGTGGTGGAGTGCAATGCCCTGATTTTGATCCCCAGCACCGCCCCCAAATAAATAAATAGATTACAATACTGTAACATAATACAAAATAATAAAGAAAATGCAAAGTATAGAGAAAAATAAAACCTTTGTGGCTAGTGTGAGGGAGACAAGAGAGAGGGGTTATTGTGTAGGACATCTTGCACTATTTTGCTGTCACTAACAGAACCACTGCTATCTATGGGCTCAATAGAGTCTTTTTCTTTTCCTGCAACTTTAACAAGGAACCTATCCGATGACACTGGCTTTTGCCTCCTTTTGAGGATTTTGTGGAAATGTGACATCACACTGTCATTAAACAGATGCTACAGCCTTATTTGGGTGGTGTTTTCTACAAAATTTGGCACTGTTTCCCACATTTTACACATCTCCTAATCTCATTTGAAGTGAGGGATTACTCTGCCTTTTTCTCCTCCTCCTCTACAGACAAGATCTCCTCCATAACCTCTTGGTGTTGGGAGACGATCACTCACAATCCTGCAGGGAGAGAGAAGAAAGAGATATAGAGGGAGGTGTGTGTGTGTGTGTGTGTGTGTGTGTGTGTGTGTGTGTGAGAGAGAGAGAGAACCGTTGGCTCAGTTGTGATCATGCGATAATGTGACATTCAGGATCAGGTACTGTTCATATTGCAAGACGTAGCTCGTTTATTAAGTAAAAATTTATTAGAAATATTTGTTTGGCTTGTGGAATACTCACGAACAAGTTACTCGCAATTCAAGGTTTTACGGTACTTGAATTTCCTAAAGGCAAATAGTGGGGCCAAATGATTTTTCTCTTTTTTGTTCCTTTGGTTCCTAGTATTTTATGTATTAGTCAGTTGTATTTCCTCGCTTGTGAAATAATTATTCATATTCTTCTGCATATTCATCTTTTTCTTATTGATTCACAAAACTTCTTTATACATATTTGGCATATATTTTAAAGTATTTTTTATTTTGTTTTGATGATGGCATTTGGCACCCAAGGCCTCTTGCATGCAAGGCAAGCACTCAGCCACTGACCTACACTCCCAGCCCTTAACTCATTTTTTAAAACATTTTTTACTTTTTTAAAATGACCATTGGAAAGACTTTAATTCTAGGGCTGGGAATGTAGCTTGTGGCAGAGTACTTGCATAGCATGCACAAGGTCCTGGATTTGATCCCTAGCAATATAAACACACACCCCTCCGCCTTTAATTTAAAAAATTATACATAATGGAATACTACTTGGCTATAAAGAAGGATACATTTACGTCATTTGTAGGAAAATGAATGCACCTTGAAAATATAATGTTACAGGAAGTAAATGAGACACACAAGCTTAAATGCTGTATGGTTTCTCTCATATGAGAAATCCAAAGTATAAATAGAAAGCAGAGCAAAATAAAAGACAGATAAAAGGAAATGGGGAGATCTTTTGCAAATGGGAAGGGGGACCAAGAGATGGTGGGAGGAAGAGGGCAAAGGGATGTAAAAAGAATTAAGATATGTCATGTACGTGTAGCAACTCTGCACAATGAATGTAGTCATTATTATAAACATGAACTAAAAAGGAAAAAAAAAACAAAGAAAATGAGGGAAGGGGTGGAGGAGGGAGAAAAGGGGAAGGGGAATAAAAAGAACCAAGATATGTTAAGTACATGTACCTCCTCCCTAAATTGAATGTAAACATTATGTATTGCAAACATATACTAATAAAAGTAATTTAAAATATTTCCCCCACCATTTGAAATGTAAAATCCATTTTTAGCTCACTTGGTGTACAAAAACGGGCAGTCAGCTAGATTTGGCCTATAGGCCAAATGCTGAAGTAATATATTCACTATATTTGAACCATTTTTGTATTACTGGAAATAATACCACTTGATCATGAGCTGTATTTGATTTGTTAATATTTTATTTAGTAGTTTGGCATCTATATTCCTCGGTCAGATTGGCCTATGTGGAGATTTTAAGTTAATGGTGTGGTAGGCACAGATGTATTCTATGTAGGCCATATGATATTTAAAAGTTTTTTGAATGAGTTGTCATTATTCAAAAATTGGGAACTATTACATTAAAAATTTGAGATTTTTGGCATTTCTTTTTTTTTTTTTGGGGGGGTGCTGGGGATTGAACTCGGGTCCTTGTGCTTCCAAGGCAAGCACTTTAACCACTGAGCTAAATCTCCAGCCCCTTGGCATTTCTTAAGTAAAAGGAATGTGGTAAAACTGAGAAAATGTTGGCCCAGTTTTGCCACCTTTTAATTGATTAATTAATTATTGGTGCTGGGGATCGAACTCAGGGCCTTGCGCTTGCTAGGCGAATGCTCTAACCACTGAGCTAAATCCCCAGCCTGCCACCTTTTAAAAGATCTTTTCTATAGCATGTTTTTCATTTCATTAATTTCTACTGTTATTTTACTTTTTGACCCTTGCTCTGTAGTTTTCTGTTGCTGAATTTGTGTGCATTTTGCCTTTGGGTAGGCTTCCACTTAGCACTGACAAACCTTCCAGTTTTTTTCTTGGTTCTGAAATAGTTTTAATTACATTGGAATTGTCTATTTCTTGAAGGTCTTATAATTGGCCTTTAAGACTGTCTGGGCTTTCTAAAATTTTGTCAGATAGAGTTTTGGTTTTCTTTTCTGCTTTCTCAGCTTTGTGCAGTGGCAGTATTGTAGCCAGTGAGGTTTATCTGAGGTGTGATTATTGCTAATTGAAAACTTTTCTGTTTTCTCTGTGATCAGTGATCTATTAACCATTACAGATTTATAATGTAAACATCTATTAGATCTACAATTATAAAGCTAAACATCAAATTCTTGTATAAATTTTAGTAATTCATACTTTCTAGAAAATAAACCATTTTCTCCAAGATTTTCAAATTCATAAAGATTGCAGTGTTTTTTTTCTTATAATTTAGAAATTATCTTTGTGTCTTAGCTATCGTTCTCTTACCTAAACTTATATATTTGTAGTTTTCTTTTTAAGTTTTGCCAGAGGTGTATTTTATTGGTCTTTTCAAAGTCCAGGTTTTTTGTTTTATTGTTGTCTTCCTTCTTTTTTGGTCTCACTACGTGGTTCGGGCTCACCTTGAATTCACTATATAGTCCAGACTGGCCTTAAACTCGTGGTGATCCCCATCTTAGCCTCCCAAGTGTGGGATTATAAGCATGTGCCCTCATGACCAATTTGTTTTATTGTTTAAATCTAATATTTTTTGTATAAATTTCAACTTTAACATTGTGCATGCGTGTGTGTGCGCATGTGCACGTGTGTGTGTGTGTGACAGGGAATTGAATGCAGGGCCTTTGCACTATTCTGCATCCCCAGTTCTTTATTTTTTACTTTGACACACAGGGTTGCACTGACTTGCCCAGGCAGCACTCAAACTCGTGATCCTCCTGCCTCAGCTGCACAAGAGTGCTAGGATTACAGGACTGCTCCATCATGCCTGGCTTTATTACTTCCCATTTATTTATTTATTTATTTTTGGGTGCTGGATATCAAACTAAGGGCCTTGCACTTGCTAGGGAAGCACTCTACCACTTGAGCTGAATCTCCAACTCCTTCTTCCCTTTTAAAATTTCTTCCAATTTAGCTTATTCCTCTTCTAATTTTTTTTAAAATATGAATCTTTCTGGTTTTTTAAATAAATTTTTTCTTTGGACTTTCTATTCTATCCTGTGGATCTGATGTCTTCTTTTCCTGATATTTTAATATCTGGTAGTTCAAATATCCTGTCATTATTTTTCAAAAATTTCTTTGTTATTGGGTCAGATGATATCTTAAAGCCACAATAATTCTTTGACAGTTAATATGAAAGTGCACCCAAATAAATCATTTTAGTCTCTTCTTTCTAAACCCAAATGTTCTTTAGTCTTACAAAGTCAATCTTTAAAAAATATCTATGGTCAATCTGTGCATATAAATGTGGTATATGTATGTGATGTGTTCAAGTATATTTTGTATGTATATATGTATATCCTGTGGATGTGCAGGGAATGTGTGCATAGTGTGTAGATTATGTATGTGTGAGGTACGTATGCTGTGTGTCTATTTCTGAGTGTGTGTGGTGTGTGTATGCACATGGGATGTGTTAAGGGATGTTCGGTATACATATGTGTGCAGTGTTTGTTGTGCCTGTGTTTGTATTGTGGGTATGTAGCATGTTTCTGTACACGTGGAATGTGTGTAGGGTGAACAAGGTGAAAGACTTACTCTAGGGAGTGCTAGAATACTCAGAGCATGTCAGAGACAGCCATGTGTGGTCCTCAAACTCCCTGCCTTCTTGGGGAGAGCAGGGCAGGGACCAAGACTCTGGATGTCAACTGTGGATGGCAATGTGGGCCAATAGGGCAAGTCTCTCCTGCAGTGCCGCTGCCCAGGTGCCCGCCATCCTCTGTCCTCCGGCTCCTGAGAAGAAGGCGACCTGTTCCTGTAAGAAGCAGCTTCCAGGGCTCTACTAAGTAGAGGCACTTTACTGGGAACAGATGAGGATCAGGCTGACCTTGGGGTCTTGTAGGTGAATGGCTTAGCTCCTGAGTGGGGCAGAAGGAGTCAGGAGGGGACCCGCCAGGTAGTGAGACCTCTGTCCCCAGTAGAGGACTAAGTGCCCAGTGTAGGTCTCCACCTCTCCCCTAGACAGCTCTGCACAGTTCTTGGCCCAGGTCCCATTTGCTCACAGCCTCCTGAGTCCAAGGCGGTCTCCTCCAGCACAGCGCTCTGTGTCCGTCCCTCACAGAGCTGTGAAGAGGGTGACTGTCACCTTGGGCACCTTACTGTCTGCTTCCCTGTGGGCCTTCCTTTGCCTTGGCTTCTGAACGCCATGCTTTCTAGTTCTTACTGGGACTCATCAGCTCCTCCTGGGAGCACTTGCAGACGTCCTTAACTCGTGCTCTGATCTCGAGCCTGCAGGTGTGCAGTACCTCAGGACTCAGCGTCCTGTCTACATCCTGTGGCTTGAGCTTGAGGTTGCACATTTTCCCTGGCTGGATGGAGTGGCCAAGCCATGATACCTCCCTACCCAGAAAGGATGCTTGGACTCAGACTTTCTCAGCCAGGAGGCGGATCAGGCGTGCCCAAGTCCAGGGTGTGGGTAAGTCCATCTGCAAGGTGGTTGGGGCCAAGAACATGGCCCTGCCCCTGATAATGGTAATGTTCATAGTGTGGGGGGTGGGGGAGGAGCAGGGCTAGGCTTCACAAGGTGCCAGGATCAAACAGTCCACTAGCCATTATGAAACTCATCTGCACTTGGCCATTAGTTGTGTTTTTTTTGGGGGGGGATGCTGAGGATCAAACTCAGGGCCTTGCACTTGTTAGGCAAGGGCTCTAACCACTGAGCTAAATCCCCAGCCCCCGGCCATTAGTTTTTGATTTCAGGGCTCCTTTTCTGGTTTCTGCACCCCACTGGTGGCCAGAAGAACCTGTGGCAGCTAGTTTCCTGCTGCTTTCACCTGCTCCTGGCCGTGGAGCATGTGTGGAGGCCAAGGAAGGGTGATGTCCTTTGAGGTAGACAGACCTAGGTTCAAATTCAGCTCTGCCTCTTCCTAGTTCTGCAGACCTTGGGCAAGTTGCCTAGTCTCTGCCTGAAGCTCTGATTGTAAACTGGAGCTAATACTTCCTACTCTTCCTGTGAAGACTAAATGAGATGATGTGTGTAATTTGCTCAGCTCAGCTCCTGGCACCTGCTACTCAATATATATAACTCTTCTCTCTCACCTCCCCCAGTCTTGTCTTGAGTAGATCACTGAACCACAAATACCACCTGGCAATGCAGTCAGGGGACCAGGGATGAATACCGACAGTTCCCATTTTTAGAGTCTCGTGAGACCAGCAGCTTTCCCTCCCACAGTGACAACACTCAGAGAATTTGCAGAGCAGAGCAGATGTCTTGGTGTGAAACTGCTCCCCGGAGGTGCTTCATGAATGTTTGCCGACAAATCCACACAAGGGCTGACCTTCCCTCTAGTCCTGCCTCCCAGCACCAGGCTCAGAGACTCAAAGTGCCCGCCTCCCTCCATGTCCTGGGGTTCTGGGGGTCTGTCCTGCTGTGTGATGCCCCTAGATGCAGAGGGGAGGCCATGAGGCTGGCTGGACCTGTGCCAGGCTGCTCTCTCTCATCCGAGAGGAGGCTCTAGAGAGCGGTCCAGGTGGAAAGGGCTTGGGAAGGGGCCTGGTGGGGCAGCCTAAGTGCAGAGAACACAGGTCTCCAGACCCATTTGCAGTTAGCCAGGAGGGTGTTGCTTTGCCCTTGCTCAGGCCTGATGATTACAGGTCTGAGCTTCAAAGCTGGTTACAAACCTGGTTGTAACTCAGCTAATTGCAGCCTGGGGAGCTGGGCGAGCAGGCCAAGCCCGCCTGAGTGGGCACACCGGGCCACGGGTCCCTCCTGAGTTTGGCACTTCCAGCCCGAAGCGCGGTGCGGGGATCAAGGGTCCAGGCTTGGCCACTGCGCCTCGCAGGCTTCTGGCGGTAGGGGCCCTCTCTGGTGGCGGGTGGCTGTCCCGGCCGCTCCGGACGTCCACGCCTCCTCCGCCCGCGTCTGCTCTGTCAGGTGGAAATCTCCCCATTCAAACCAGCGCGGGCCAATCAGGGCCTGGCGCGCCCGCCGTTCCAGCAGCGCGCTGCGTGGCCCGGCTCCCGCCGGTCCCGCTCGGAGACGCTGGCGCCGAGGGCGGCGAGCCTGCTGCCTCGGTTACCGGCAGCAACACAGCCGGTCGGGTTGCAGGCGCTCCCGCCCTGCCCACGGTGGGGGCCCATGGAGCGCTCCCTGCACCGCGTCTCCCTCGGGAGCCGGCGCGCCCGCCGAGACCTGTCCTTCTACCTCCCCACCTTTGGTAAGTGCCTCGGGCCGGGCTGCTCCCCTGCTCGCGTCCCCAGGAAGGCGAGCTCGCGGGGCGACAGGCGAGGCGGGAGCAGGCGCGCTTCCTCTTTGCCGGCACCTGCTCTGGCCGCTTCCTCCTGTGATGGCCCAGGAGGGAGCAGGGCGCCGGCTCAGGCCGAGCAGCAGGACCCCACCTGCTGCCAGCTGCAGTTGGTTCTGCCTCACCTGGCTGGAATAATCTTCCAGAGACCCGGGTTGGCACCATGGAGTTTCCTATTAGCAAGTAGCTCAGGTTAAATCATGATCTAATTACTGAACCTGGAGATCTCATTCACCGGCTTTCCTTGGGCTTTGGAACCCCCAAATGCAGGGTCAGGCCAGGTGGCCTTGCACCCCTTAGGCTCACTTTGGAGGCTGTAATCCGGCTTCGCCATGGAGTATCTGACCTGTAGCTGAGATGGGGGAATTCTCTTCTCCGAAATAAACCTTAGGAGAGTCCCGGGGCTGTCCTCAGGGCTGGGAGTGGACAGAAAGGGCCAGCAGACCCTGCCCCCAAGTTCCTAGGTTACATATTGGTTTCCCTACAATACCAGCGGGCCTGGGCAAACCTGGCCTTCTAAGCAGCCGTAGTACAAGTAACAGCCTTCCCTAGAGTACAGCCCAGCACTGCTCTTCATTTCCTCACTGGTCCTGAGTCTCCCTGTGAGGAGGAGTTTATTTTTCCTCTGTGGAGACTTGGACCAGAGAAAGGAAGATCTCTCATGAGCCAGTGGCAGCCTTGGTACCTCAAGCCTTCTGGAGGTGACCTGAGCCGCTGGTTTGTTTGAACTTGCATACAGTTTTCTTGTAGTGATCAGGGCAGCCGTTGCAACAGAATTGGACTTTGCTCAGAGTTCGAAGGTGGAGCACCCGAGAGTTGGGCCCTTGCTGGCTTCGTGGCTCCCCTCCTCTCGGGCCGACTCCTTCCCCACCACCCTAGTTCTTCACAACCAGCTTGGCCCCTAGAGACGGGCCGTGGCCCATCATCTGGGAGTTCACTCATCTGGGTGGTGGAGGGCAAGAAAGAGCAGCTAACTAGCCACCATCAGTTGAGCACTGCTAGGTGCCGAGTGCGTTACCTGCATTGTGTCATGTAGTACTCCCCACCCTGCAAGGTGATCCCTGTGACCCCACTGGGGGTGTGGGGCTCTGAGAGACAAGGGGTGTCCCCAGGATGATCTGAGGTAGTGGAGTTGGAGGTGGTCAGCAGAGTGTCAGGGAGCTGTACAACCCTGTTACCTTAGCTGTATCCTGATTAAAAGGTGAAAATACAGCTCATTATTTTTCCCTTCTTATTATGTTTTTTATATTCTTCCAGACTTCTCTTTAATTTAAATAAAATTGAGATCAAATTGTATGTGCGGTTTTCTAAGCCATTCCATTTCCTTACTGAGATGATGTGAATATTTCTTTGGGTTAGTCCATATATATTCTTCTATTGACTTAACCTTCCCACTGGATCTGGGAAGTTGGAGCAGGCCCAGGCCCAGCAGGGTGTGAAGCCTACTCAGCCCTGGCCTCAGGCTTAGGTCTGGTGGGCTAGCGAACACTATGCTTGAGCTGACTGTGGAGGAGGCAGGCAGGACCTGGGGAGGAGTGAGAGCTTCTGCTCCTATTTATAGTTTCCTTTTGAATCTCTCCAAGGACACTAATTAGAAAGTTTGAAAAGTTCTCTTCTGTTTCCTGCATTAGCTCTGTTTCCTGAGGTGCAGTTTGTCATGGTGCTCTTCTTCTGGGCTGCTGATTTTCATGGCACACATCTGTAGATGAAGATTCCTGTCAGTGGTTAGTAAACCTGGCCAAATATCAGAAGCATCTCAGGAATCCACTAAAACATAGATTCCTAGGATATTGCCCCAGAGAGTTTGACATAATGGGTCTGGGGTGGAGTCTGAGAATCTGTAACTGTAAGAAGCCATCCAGGTGCTGGAATCCTAGCACTGCCAAAGGGACAGGTGCAAGTAACATTCATTCTGGAGGAAGTGGCTGACTTCAGGGAGTGTGCAAGCTGAGGCTAGGACCAGCTACTCTAGAGGAATTTTCTCTTTACTGTAATACCTGGTATGATTTGAAGAAACAGTTATAAGTGTACAGAATGCTTTTTTTTTTTTTTACATAATGCTTTTCCCCAGGATTTTGTCTTTTATTTTTATTACAATATTTGCTAGCTTTTTGGGGCTAAAAGCTTTGTTGGGATATACTTCGCATACACACAATTGATACATTTAACGTGTACAAGTCAGTGGTTTTTAGTTTTTTTTTTATTTTTTTAATTTATTTTTATTTTAATGGTACATTTTAGATGTACATATTGATAACATTCATCATTGGGGATTTGTCAGTTTTAGAATATTTTCATTGCTTCAGAAAGAAACACTACATTGTTTATTTAGCTTAGTACCTCAATCTCCTATCCTCCCTTGCTTCAGGACTAAGCAATCACTGATACACTTTCTGTTTCTATAGATTTGCCTATTTTGGACATTTTGTATAAGTAGACTCATATGTGCTTTTCTGTGACCGACTTCTTTCCCTTATAACATTTTCAAGATTTGCTCCTGTTGTACCTTGTATCAGTGCTTCATTCATTTTTATGGGTGAATAATAATATTCCATTGATATACCACATTTTTGGGGAGATGCTGGGGATCGAACTCAGGGCCTTGCGCTTGCTAGGCAAGTGCTCTACCACTTGAGCTAAATCCCCAACCCCCTGGAGAAAAGTTTATGCAAATCCTTTGCTCATTTTAAAGTTGGGCTATTTGTGTTTTTTTATGGAGTTATAAGAGTTCTTTATATATTTTAGATATGTCTCTTATCAGAGATATGATTTACAAATATATTATTTCAACTTACGGATTTTTTTTCACTTTTTATAGTGTTTTTGAAGACCAAATATTTTTAATTTTGGAGTCCAATTTACTTTTTATTTTTGTTGCTTGTACTTTTAATATTGTATCTCTGAATCCATTACCAGCTTTAAGGCCATGGATTTATTTTCTCCTGAAAGTTTTATGGTTTTGATGGTTAAATTTAGGGCTTTGACCCATTTTAAGTTAACTTTTGTGTATGTAGGAGTTAAAGGTCCAGTTTCATACCTCTGTATTTTGCTATCCAGTTATCCTAATACCATTTATTAGAAATATTTTTATATTCCTATTGGATGATTTTAGTACTTTTATTGAAAAGTAGTTGACTGCAGAGGCTGAGGCAGGAGGGTTGTGAGTTCAAAGCCAGCCTGAGCGACATAGTGAGAACCTGTCTCAATAAAAACATGAACAGAACCCTAATTGCATAAGAAATAGCATCAAGAATCAACAAATGGGATCATATCAAATAAAAATTTGATAGCTTCTGCATAGGAAAGGATACAACCAACTGAGTGGAGAAAAACTACAGAATGGGAACATTTTTTGCCAGCTATTCTTTGGACAGAGGGCTAACATCTAGAGTTTATAAAGAACTAAAAAAAATTAGACCCCCTCCAAATAAAAGACTCAATCAAAAAATGTGCAACTGAAATGATTAGACACTTCTCATAAGTATAAGTGACCAATAAATACATGAAGAAAGGTTCAACATCTCTGGCCATTCAGGAAAAACTAAAGGAACGTCGAAATTCCATCTCACTCCAGAAAGAATGGCAATCAACAAGAAATCAAACAGTAACAAATGCTGGTGAGGCTGGGGTGGGGGAGGAAGGAGCCTTCTACATGGCTGGTGGGAATGTAAACTAGTAAATCAATATAGAAATCATTATAAAGATTCCTCAAAAACTACAACTAGAAATTCCATTTGACCCAGCTCTTCCCTGTCTACGTATCTTCCCAAAAGAGTTAAAGACATCAGATTACAGTGATAATGCATATCCATGTTTATAGCAGCACAGTTCTAATCTTGGAAGCAGCCAATATGTCCATCAACAGATGAATGGATAAAGAAAATGTGGTATTTATATACAATGGAGTACTACTCTGCCATAAAGAATCAACTTGAGTTATTAGGAGGAAAACTGATGCACTTTGAGACTATAATGTTGTGAAATAAATCAGACACACAAGCTTACATATTGCATGATTTCTCTTATATGAGAAACCCAAAAGAAAAATAAAGAGCAAAATGAAAGATAGATAATGGGAAATAAGGAGGCAGATCTTTTGCAAATGGGAAGGAAACCAAGAGATGGAAGAAGGGGGAGAAACTACTCTGTCTCTCCCCTTCCTGTGGGGAGAGGAAGGGGAAGTAAAAAAGAATTAAGACGTGTTATGTACATGTACTGACTCCCCACAGGAATGTAATCATTAGGTACTGCAAACATGTACTAATAAAAATAAAAATTAAAAAAGAAAATAAAAACCCAGGATCATAAAAAATGTTAGATAAATATTTGAAGAATATCTTCTTGAATGAGTACCAATTTACTAGCTTACTAGATGAGCCAAGTTATTATCTCACTTGGATTTCTGGACCAAATGATTACACTCCCTGGGGTCTCTACTAACCTGGAAGTGACGAGTGGCCATGGAGAGAACAGGTACCTTTCTTCTGGGGCACCAGGCCAGAAGATGATGGGCAAACTTGCCATGTTCTGAGGGATGCGGGGAGCTGTGGGCATAGGTGACACAACCCACCCGTTGCTGGAAATGTCACCTCTAATGAACCCGCAAGGTACAAGTTGTAGGGAGCAGCTTGAAGTGCAGGTTCCGGAGGTGGCCTGAGATCTATGATTCTCCAGAGGAAGATGCAGTTCTGAAGGCAGACTGGACTAAGGAAAGGGGTGGATTTGCTGGGCATTGCTTTCTTTCCCCATGACAGCATGATGGTAATTGGACTCCCATTCTCCCCTTTTTCTGCCTCTCTCTGGAAGCTGCAGAGATAAATGCTTCATTTTCTGGAGTGAGCAGGGGGCTTGGGAACAGATGCCCACCTACTGCCCACCGTGTTGGGAAGTGTGAGGTCAGCCCTGGCCCGGAGGCCTTTGCTCTGTTCCCACCAGCTGCCCCTGCTAGGCCTTGTCCCAGCCCTGCTGTGCGGCCCTGACAGACCTGCTCCAGGCTGGGGAAAGGGGCCATTCTCAGGAGCATGTCCTCAGCCTTGATGGTTGTTCTGTCATTTGGAGTCCATCTGCTTGGCAGCTCTGGGAGATTCCGCAGTGCTTCTGGCCTGGCCATGGTCCTTCGGCTTCATTTTCAATTCTGTGTGCATGTTCTTTTTAAACCTCTTCTCCTTTCAAGTATTGCACCAAGTGTCCCCCACAATGATACGCAGTTCTGTAGTTTATCACAAAGCATATATAGTACCTCCATAAATGTCACCAGAGTCAAAATTTGAGTATTATCATTATTTGGAAGATTCACAGTTGGTGTGTGGTTTTTTCCTTTATTGATTCATTGTCATTTCTCCTTCAATCCTTGGGTTATCTAGGAGTGTATTTCTTTTTCTCTTTTCTCTCTCTCCCCCCTCCCTCTTTCCTTCTTTCTTCCCCCTCCTCCTTTCTTTCCATCTTTCTTTCTTTTGTTTTCTATCTTTCTCTTTTTCTTCCTTTCTCTCTCTTTCTCTTTCTTTCTTTCTTTCTCTCTTTCTCTCTCTCTCTCTCTCTCTCTCTCTCTCTCTCTCTCTCTCTCTCTCTGCTGGGATTGAATCCAGGGCTCTTACACTGAGCTACATCCCTAGTCTTTTATAAGTTTTTAAAATTTAAATTTCAAAATTATTAATTCTGAGACAGGGTCTTACTAAGTTGCTAAATTGCCCAAGCTGAGCTCAAGCTTGCAGTCCTTCTGCCTCAGCCTCCCAGAGTGCTGGGATTATAAGCGAGCCCTACCACACTGGCCTGGGGATAATCTCAATTCATTGTTAGGGACTGAGATTATTTGAAGTTGAACTGCAATCCTTTGAGAAACTTTGTCAGATTACAGTTCACTCTATTCTTAAGAAAGCAACACTTTTGGGTCCCCATGCAAAAGTAGGCTCAGAAGAACCTACTTGGTTCTTCTGAACTTGGTGAGCTGTGGTCTCCAGCTCCTGTTCCCCAGGCCCTGAGAAGGAGGCAGACACTCTGCATGGTGTCTTGCCTCTCCAGTTGCCCCCTAGGATCGAAGGCATCCCAGGAGAAATCAGTCCAGGAAAGCCACAAACTCGCTCCTGCAGACCGCTGTCTGCCTGTGTGCTGGCCAGGAGCTCCTCTCTGACCTGATAGAGCTCTGAGAAGATGCTTTTAAATATTTTGTCTGGTTTTTCTAGTTTTCCTCAGTGTATCTGTTATCCCAGAAGTGGAAGTCTTCAACATACATTTTCTAATTTTTCTGTGTGTTTTTTTTTCTTATTCCTTCCTTCTTTCCTTCCTCTCTCCTCGTCATTTTAGCAGGAGCCCCGTGTATGTGGTAATCCACCTGTATTAGTTCTTGTATCCCAGACAAACTGTTGTTATTCTTCTCACCATACAGTGGTGGAGCTGGGGATCACCCAGCTCTTACTGACTTCAAAGCATGCGCTTTGCTCATAGATCTGCGCTTCCTCTCTTGTGTTCTCTGTGTTAAACTTGTTCTGCTGGAAAACCTTATTTGATAGTTTAGAAAACAACACAAGTCTAAAACATAATGAAAATAAATTATGGATTCCCTTATGTTGCTTAAAGCTATCAGCAAGCATATGACAGGTGTTCATCGTTGTAAAATAACACACATTTAGCTATGGAGAAAAAGTTGTGCTACGGAACAGATCAGGGTTCTGAGTAGTTTATAAAATGTAGTAAAATTGACAATTTTGGATTCAAAATTGTATGACTTGATACATATGATTTAAAAAATCATTATGATAAAATCTAAAGGAAAATCACAACAGGTAGAATAATGAATGTGAATTTTCAGCACAAATGTATAAAAAGAAAACCATTTCCTGTGCAGGTGAAGCAATGTGTAAACATATGCTGGGTTAGTATGGGACAATTCTACATTTTTTGGTTTAGTGGCAGTGGGTATGGTTTAAGTCTAGCAGTATTCCTTCGTGAGAAAACCAAGCACCTCAAAGATAAGTGATCTTCATTCCTTAGTCATAGTATACTGGTATCTCTCTTTTTCTTCTTCTCCTTCTTCTCCTTCTCCTTCTTCTCCCTTCTTCTCCCTTCTTCTTCCTTCTTCCTCCTTTTTACTATTTGTTTATTTTGTGGCCCTGGGGATTGACCTAGGGACTTCACACTAGGCTACATTCCCAACTTTTTTTTTTTTTTTAATCTTCTAAGTTGCCCTGGCTGGGCTTGAACTTGTGACCTTCCTGTCTCAGCCTCCCAAGTAGCTGGGATTACAGGTGCATGCCATTATACCCAGCTATGTGGATGTATCTTTAAAATGTATTTTGTCTTCAGTTTTTAAAGTTGAAAAATTGCCTCCGAATGGATATCTAATTTATGTGACCTAATTGTGGAGGCAATTTATCTCAATATTTATTGGCTTAAGAGACTGAACATTCATTATCCCACTGTTTCTGTGCGTCAGGAGTTTGGGAGTAGTTTAGAGGGATGGTTTTTGCTTGGGCTTCCTCAAGGAGGCTGCAGCCAAGCTGTTAGCCAAGGCAGTGATGGTCTGAACAGGCATTACTGGGGCCGGAGGGTCCCTTTCCAAGGTGGCCCATTCCCATGGCTCTTGGCAAGAAGCCCGAGTGCCTTGCTAATATTGTTGCACGGCTTCTGTTTCAGCTGGGTGCACAGCTGAACGGTGGGGGAGGAGCACGGGGCCTGTGTGATGCTTCGGTCTGAGCCCCACGGGACTGCTTTGGCAATGGTGTGGTCCAGCCAAGGTCAGAAGCTGACTGTGGTAGATTCAGAAATTTTCATTTCCTGGCTTGCTCAGGAAGGAGACCTGAATGCTAATTTATTAGTTTATTCTGAGTAGCCTAGAGAACTTCTGCTCGCCAGGGCAATCTTTCTGGAGGGAAATTAGCTTGGGAAGCCACATCAGGTTAATACCAGGTTCCATGGGAACTATTTTTCCCAGCGTGGTGGCTCCTGTTCCCTGGGGCTCTTTGGGTCTCCTACTACCAGCGGGCACCATCACAAGTCAGAGTCACCTCTCTGAATGGATCTCAAGACTCTCTCTTTTTGACACAACAGATGCTTGAAATTCTTCAGGGTTCTGTCACAAGAGCTGTGTGGCTCTCAGTTCCCCAGTGCGCCACAGCCTGTTGCTTCTCCCTCAGAAGGCAGACAGTGGAACTGGTAAGCCCACATCGCCCTCTCTGAGCCTGGAGCAGGGCTGCTGTGGGGACAAGGTATCTGAGAACTGGGCAGAGGTGCTTGGCAGCAGCTCCTCCCGCCCTCTTCTTGCGTGCAAGACATGGGTACAGATAGTCTCCACAAATTCAGGGTCAGTCTGTGAATGTTAGTGGCTGGCTGGGCTTCCTGTAGATCCAACCCCCTGTGTACCTTTATCTTCCTATTATTTCCCTTCCTGTGGCTTTTAACATGGAATAGTTCTTAAATGGGCTGCTGCTTTTGGGGTGAATTGGTTTTTAGGGTGTTTGCTTCTTTATGTGAGCTAGGCAAGTTTCTCTAGATGTATTCTCTGCATACCCCGGATTGGCCTGGGATCCCCCAGGAACACAGTGGGGTGCAGCCCACATCTTGCTTTGTTTTCTGAGTGTGGTTCTTCTGACTGTGTCGTGGGGAGTCAGATTTCACCTTCCCGTGGTCGTCTACTGAGGACCGTCTGCCAGACTGAAATTCTTTAGCCCACTCCTATACCCTTTGCACTGTGCTCAGTGAGTCTGCACCCGCTCAGGCCTGTGCCCAGCAGAATTTGGGCTTGTCACTTGTTACAGTTCATATCTAGATGTCCTGTGGTGACTTCGAGAGGTGAAGCCTGGTCGGAGGAGGTAGGTCACTGGGGGCCTGGCCTGGAAGGGTATATCGTCCTTCCTCCTGCCTTGACCTCTGTTTGCTTCCTGCTGTCACACCATGAGCTGTTTCTCCTCTGCCACGCTGCTCTTCCTTGGAACCAGCTGACTATGGACTGAAACTTCTACAGACTATGAGGCAAAATAAACTTTTCCTCATTTAAGTTGTGGGTGTTGGGTATTTTGCCCCAATAATGAGGAAAGTAGCTAAGATGTTGCCTTCTGCAAGCTTTCTGAAGCTCACTCTCTTCCAGCATGTTCTCCGTGTGGCTTCCTGGTGCACTCCAGGGATTCCAGGGATTCAGCCTGACTTCTCAGAGTCTTCCCTCTTGGGCTCTGTCTTGGCTTCTCTCTGCTCCTGAACCTAAGGGCTGCATTGGCCCTCGAATGGTGGAGCTCATCCGAGGAGGTGCCAGTCAGAGGACTGTGGATTCTGGAAGGCTGTGTGCAGGAAAGAGTCCTGGGGTCAGGGCCAAGTTCTGGCTTCCAGTCCTGGTCCTGAGACTACCAGATGCTCTGGGCCCAGAGCAAGTCAGCTTCCATCTCCAGCATGCCTGTTCTGGCTACCAAATGAGGACTTGGCAAAGATGACCCCAGGGGCCTTGAGTATCAAGAATTTGATGGAATGGACTGATGGGAAGGGCCCAGGGAAGAGTCTCTTCCTTCATTTTACCCTCATCTGTGAGCCTAGGGCTGAGCTGGAGAGACTGAAAATTGGTCTGCAGGGATCGGTCTCTGCTGTAACAGCGGAAGAGCTCCAGGTGCTCCCCAAGGAGACCCTGCTCGGCAGGGCTGCAAGGGATGCTCTGGGTAGCTGTGGCAGCTTGCAGGCTCCTCAGTTCCAAGTCAGGCTTCATGCCAGGCCCATCCTCTCCTCTTCAGCTCCAGCCTCAGCCATGTGCACCCCTGTCTGAGCCGCTGGGAGCCCTCTGTGGACAGGCATCTGGGCATTCTCATCCGCCCTGCCTCACTCGGCCTCATGCAGGTGCCAGGCTAGTAATGCCAAAGGGGATTACTAACCATTTGTGTTGGGAAACTTGTCCAGTTCTGTGAAGGGCATTGTTAGGTGGTAGGTGTTGTACAGTGCAGTGGTTCCCAGGGCTTTGGGAATCCAACCATGTTTGGGCCACAGCTGACTTTGCCCTGGTAGCGGTTTCAGGGAAAAAAAAAAAAAAAAAAAAAAAAAAGCTTTGTGCTAAACATAGCACAGTTGGGTTAGTGAGATCTGATCCTACTGGCCTTGGATGTTTCCAAACCTCCCTCTTATACCCTACTCAAGAGCAGGCAGTTTATACAGGAGGTGTCTCAGCTGTAGGGAGCCCCAAAGTGGTAATTGCTCAGACCTCGAGATAATAATGCTGTGGGTTCTCACAGAGCCTCTCATTGGAAAACCTCCTCGCCCTCCAGCATTACCTGATCCTGGCTTGGGGAGTACAGTAATCCCTATCATTAGCGCTACCTCCCAGCCGCGGATGTTGTGGTCCTGCAAGAGAGGAGAGTAGTTAGAGCCGGAACTGGAACAGGCCTCCTGGGCCCCTGAGACCTGCATCCCGCCCAGGTCACAGCAGGGATTCCCGTGGGTGAAGGGCTGGGCCAGGGTTTGCTGGACTCTGAATTGCTTCCGACTGTAGCTTACACTCACAATGCGAGGATCAAGGGCTGCTGGGTCACAGTATTCGGGGGACTATGCAGAGTTATGAGATCTGGAGCTCCCTCTTTTCATTCTCCAAACCCTGCCCATCCTGCCTCCAGCCAGCAGCCCAGTGAGAAGCTAGGATGAGGGATGGTGGAAGGACTTTGGATTTCAGATATAGAGGAGAGAACCCAGAGCTGGCAGAACCCCTCCTGCTCGAGGAAAGTCACCAAGAGGCCCCTTTCCGTTCCATGTAAGATGGAGCATTGAACAAGCAGCTAGTGCAAGAGGAAGGGCTCCCGCTACAGGAAGCAAGGTCCTCCTCCCTGGAGGGGACAGTCGAGGGAGGCGACTATGAGATGGTCATCACAGCCGAGCAGGTGCCAGTGTCGCGCCCTACTCCCCTTGCCTCCCCTGCTCATGTCCTCTGGGCGGATGGAGTTCAGTAGCTTCTCGAGGTTCCAGGCAGAGTCTGCTGCACAGAGAGGGAATTTTTTCCCTGGGGATGGAGCCCGGGGCCTGGAGCATGCTAGGCAAGTGTTTCCACTGAGCTACGCCATGGTCCCAAGGGAATCTTTGATAGGTCAGCGAGGACAAAGAGTGTGGCCCCCCTCTTCTCTGTCCCTGCTGGAGGCCTTGGGTGTCTATGGGTATGACCTGAAGTCTTGTTCTGTTTTTCTTTTCTTTAAATAAAAACAGGGAAAGAGGCCTTGCCTAGCCCTCCATTCTTCACCTGCTTTCCAGCCTTGCTGCCTCTCTGATCTTCACATTTTCCCTTCCTTTCTTCTTGTTCTCTCTTTCCCCTCTTCCCTTTCTTCCCTTCATCTCTTCCTATTTTCTCCCTCCTCTTTCTTTCCTTGTTTTCTTTTTCTTTTATCTTGATTACAAAAGTGCATAGTTCATAAATATACTCATATTAAAACAGCAAGAAATGGGCATGGTGGCACATGCCTGTAATCCTAGCTATTCAGGAAGCTGAGTCAGGAGGATCACAAGTTTGAGACCAGCCTGGGCGACTGAGTGAGACCTTGTGTCAAAATAAAAAATAAAAAGGGCTGGAGAGGTGTAGTTTAGCGCTCCCTGTGGTCAGTCCCCACTACCACAGAGACTAAAAACAGCCACAAAAAAACACAAACAGTATAACAAGAATAGCAACAGATTGGAACCTCTCTTGCCTGCTTCCTTCTAATTCTCAGTTTCTTTCCCAGGGAGAATCATTGTTTTTAATTTGATGTCCTTTCAGAACACACACACACACACACACACACACACACACACACACACACACAGGTATTTGCAATTTGCTTGTCCCTTTTAAAAACTCCTCAGGCTGGGCCAAGTGGAGCCAGCCCATGCTATGTCATGGAACAGCTCTGGCTGGTTCATTTCTCCGTGCTTATAGTGGCGGATATTTCAGGCCCTTGTTTTGTGCTCCCGATTTTCTGCGATGCTGTGGTGCCAGTCTTGTGCACCGTCTGTGAGCTTCTGTCTCTGAGAGTGACCTGGGATGAAGACTGCTAGGTTGATGGAGATGCAAGTTTGAGTTCCAGTAGATGTTGCCGGAGACTACTCTGCACTGAGCCTCCCTCCGGCAGGGCATGTGAGTGCCGTTGTCCCGCATCTTCACCGACACTGACAACAGCCCCACGTAGTGAGAGCTCTGTACTCCTGTCTGACTGGGCTTCCTTGTGTGAGAGTGAGCTCCTCACCCCCAGGGTGGCACTGTGCTGAGGACACTGCAGAAGGGACTCCTGCTGTGCAGAAGAGGTGAGCCAGGGGGCTTCTGAGGTCCCTTCCAACCAGAGACTCTGGCTGGGTGTAGTGGTGCACACCTGTAATCCCAGCACTCGGGAGGCCGAGGCAGGAAGATCACCATGAGTTTGAGGCCAGCCTGGGCTCTGTAGTGAGTTCAAGGCCAGCCTGAAGTACATAATAAGACCCTGTCGTGGTTCGTCTAGTGTTCTCCCAATAAGGAGCTGGCGTGAAGTCGTTTCTTTCCTTGTTTCCTTAGGTCAGCTGAAGCTGTCGATCGATGCCCAGGACCGGGTCCTGCTGCTCCACAGTGAGTATGCCCATGTGTAGCCCCCCAGGGAAGGGGCTGGCTACTTCCTTCCTTCCTGGAGCCAGGGACGGCGGTGGTGTCACCCTGGCCACAGCCTCTTTTCTCATCTTTGTACACTGTCCTGCTGTGTTCCCACTGACAACAGTGGGTATTCACTTGGGGCTCTTTCCACAGACCCGGCCCCGGTTCCTGGCCCCTGTGTGTCTGGACTCCATGTGGTGGGCCTTTGTCCTTGGTAGGCAGGTGCTGCCCCTGGGCACTTCAGTGTTGCTCTTGACCCCAGTGAAGCAGGGCCACGGAAGAGCCTTATCCTCCCTGCCTGCTTTCTTCCATCCTTTCCTGTTCTCCTTCTTTTTCTCATCCTTTCACTGATGGACAGTGCATGGTTAAATCACAGCCTTTGGATCCAGACCACTAGGATCTGCATCCTGAGTGTGACATTTTCCTTGCTGAGTGGACTTGAACAAGCTCAGTTATCCCAAATATCAAATGGTGGCACAGGGCTAGGGATTTAGCTCAGTGGTTAGAGTGCTTGCCTTGCAAGCACAAGGCCCCGAGTTCGATCCCCAGCACCAAAAACAAAACAAAACAAAACAAAAATGGTGGTGCTAATAGTAGCTATCACATGGGTTGTTATGAGGATTGAGTGAGTTAATCTTGGTAAACTGCTTAGAACAGAGCCCAGCACATAGTAAACCTGGTATAAGTGGCTGTTAAATAAAATAGAAAACCATAAATTCCAGAAATAGTGACTGACGTCGTGTTCTAGGACTTGGGGACACCATAGAGAAATACCTAGCTTTGTCTAAGTTGTGCTGGGGGATTCTGAAGAGGACTTGGAAAAGGAAAGGGGAGTAATGTCCACACTCCACGCTGAAGGAGGACTAGGCTTGTGCCAGGCAGAAGGGAGCAGGACGGTTGATCTGGGTCTTCATGCAGAGGGAGCAGCAGGTGCAAAGGCCTGGAGGCCAGAGAGGGCGGTGCCTTTGAAGAGCAGTCCAAGCTGACTGAGACACCTCATACTGTGGCCCCCACTGCTTGCATCCTTCTGTTTAGTCCAGAAGGTCCTGCCTGGCTCTTCGGCCCACCTGACTGTTGCTGCTCAAGGCACCCCCCCCTTCAATCCAGCTACTTGCACTCCTGTGAATGCACCTTGCTAGCCCATGCCTCTATATTTATATATATACTCTTACTGCTGTCTGGAACAACCTTCTTTCTTTGTTAAACTCCTTTCGGAAAATACATCTCCTTCTAGCTTCTGCTAGAAGTGCGCCTGACTTAATCATCCTTAAGACTCAGGAAGGAAGGCTCATTTGCTTGTTATTTTCCCCTCTAGGAGTCACCCCTTCCTGACCTACCCCCTGGGCTGAGTTTGTTGCTTTCGCCTCATCACAGTCTGGTTGCCCTCACTGTCCCTGGTACCCAGGGAGAGCCAACCCAGGAGTCTTCAGGCTTGGATCCTGCTCTTGGGAGCCATGCCCTCCTGGGGAGAGAGCCACACAGGAACAGTAACTAGGATACAGGGCAGAGTGAGCCAGCAGGCGCCGGGGTCCCTTGGTCCTGGCCTAAAGGGGCCTGGGGTGAAGTTCCCAAGGACCAGAAGAGAGGTGTTCTTTGCCTGCCAGGGCCTGACTCCAGCTGTGCAAACAGTTTTTGCAAAATGCATCTTGGCCTCCACCGCTCTATTTGTCCTGCACAGTTTGCTTTGGCTTCACCCCAGTCTCAGGCCCTTCATCCCTTCCAGCCCATCCCTGCTCCTTCCTTTGGCTTCCCAGGCCTCATGCCCCAGGCTGCTGGGGGCTGTGTCCAAACCAAACCCTAAGGCTCAATTAAAACCGGGCACAAAAGGAAACAGAAAGAGACTCTGATGTCTGCAGACTTCAGGCAAATGGGCCATTCTTGCCTGTATGACCAGACCACACCCACCCCACACCTATCCTTTGCCTTTATTTATCCTTTAGCAAGCATTCATGGAGCATTAACTTATTCATCAGACATTCTATTAAGCACTTTAGATACATTTAATGGGTACAACTACTCATGCGAAGTGAAGTTATTATCACTAAGCTGTGCAAAAATGGCAAAGCAACTCTCTCTAGCACATGTAGTTAGTAAGTGGTCCTGCTGGGACTCAAGCCCAGGTCTGTCTGCCTCTGGAACCCAAGCTGTGACTGTGGTGCTGCACTGTCATCGCGTCCCCAGATCACAGTGCAGAGCGTGTTCTCCAGCTTGACCCTCACTCTCCGCCCTGTGCTCCCAGAAGGCAGTCTTGACTGGTAAAAGGAGCACTGGACTGGGAGTCAAGAGACACGGTTTCTAAATCCAGCTCTCGTTCTCACTGCTCTGAGATCTGGGGCAAATTTCTTACTTCTCTGGGTCCACTTTGCAGTCTCATTTTCCCCCTCAGTGGCAGGTGGTGGTGGTGAACTCAGTACATTTTAAATTCCCTTCTAGCTGTAAGATTCAGGGAATGGAACGCACTCTATAATGCCATGGTGAGGGGCTGCCAGAGTGTGGCCGAAGGTGGCCACAGAGGGCTTAATATTATCCAGTGGTTATTATACAGACCTGGGTCTGGAGTAAGGGCCAGCACACCTCTACTCGCAGGTATGTCTTGTATTACTTTTCAGATCTTTTAATTAGTGCAAGTCTGTGTATGTTCCCATCTGCCTACTCCAACATTTTAATTTTCTTTCAGTCATTGAAGGAAAAGGCCTGATGAGCAAAGAGCCTGGCGTCTGTGATCCTTATGTGAAGGTATATGATGGGGCTGGAGGGAGGGTGGGTATATTGAGGGGCCAGGTCATCTGGCAGAGTCCCAAAGTCCCAGCATACCTGTGGGTTAGGGGCCACTTGAGGTCATGGCTACTCCCTCATTCATTGGGTCAGTGGGCATTTATCAAGCCCTGTGCTAGGTCCCCAGGGCCGGCATCTTAGGGTCACCCTTATTCTTTCTGAAGCCCTCCACTGTTCAAGGTCATGGTGAAGAACTTGCTCAGGAACAGGGCTGGGGGCCTGAGGCAGGAGAAGAACAACATTTCTGAGAGAGGTTGGGTTTGGGCCTAACTCTCTAGGGAAGGGAGTGCTCGGGGCTGCCGGAAACTTAGAAGAGAGGAAGCCTTTGGCTTTGGGGAAGCCTCCCTGCTTGGAGAAAAAGCAGAAATGAACCAATTGCACCCCGTCTCTTGTTGAGCTTTGTAGGCCCCACCATGGGGCCTGTCCTGGTGTCTGATTCCAAAGCCTCTGGCCCCTGGCGCTGTGTTCTTCTCCTGCATCTAATGGAGGCCTCCGCTCTGTCCTTTACAGAGGTTAGTTTGAAGAACACTGAGAAGCCTTTGGCCCAGAGTCATGCAGAGGTAGCTGCTGGGTTTAGGTGGTTATGTGGCTATGAGATCAGCTAATGCTACCTTTTCTTCAATTCAAGATTTCTTTGATCCCTGAAAGTAATCGAATACACTCTCAGAAGACGCAGACCATTCCAGACTGCAGAGACCCAGCTTTCCACGAGCACTTCTTCTTGTAAGAATCTGGAGCCACTGGCCCTTGAGAGGAGAGGGAGGGAGTGTTTATCTGGAAACAGCTCTGTTTGCCAGATCTAGGACTAGACCTAAGCAGAAAAACAGTGACTTCTGAAGAATGTCTTTGTTTTCCATTCCCTTGTGTCCTTGCATCCCTGGCCCCGGGCCCAGCGGTGATACGGTATCACTTGGCTGGTTCTTATACTACAATGCCCAGCCTGAAGAGTAGGCAGTTCCCACTGTGCCCAGGGCCAAGCTCTCACCTTTAGCAGAGATTTCCCAAGTGGAGGGATGTTTTGCCTCCCTCTCCTCCTTTTTATTTTAACTTGCTAACTTCCTTCAGCCTCTTGGTTTATAAAATGGGGCTAATAACAGTACCCACCCTGGAGAGCTGTGGGACTATGGGAAAGTCGTGGACTTGCATCTTTTCTTGTTAGTGAAAATTAATAATATAGATGAACAGTGAAAATATGAAATGCCCATGGTCCTGCTGCTCAGACAGATATACCTTGCTGTGCTCCTTGACACATCCTCCCCTCTGTGTGGGTGTGTCCACCTGTGCATGTTTACAGGATGACAGTAATGGGATGTTGTGACCTCCTGGTTTGTCCTTAAAGGGACTTGAACTCAGTTACACATGAAAGTGCTGATCTCCTACACTCTTTGTACTATAGTTTATTTAGCTACCTGTTTCGGTTAGTCCCAAAGTTTTGCAATCACAAGTGACTCGAGGGGGCTGGCCTGGAGCTCAGGCCTCTAAACTCTCTGGTTGTCTGCTTTGGTTCGCAGCCCTGTGCCAGAGGAGCATGATCAGAAGCGGCTGCTGGTTACCGTGTGGAACAGAGCCAGTAAGACTAGGTGAGGAGGCCTGTGGAGCTGGGCCTGGGCCTCGCTCGGGGCTGTGGGTGGCAGCCAGGTGGCTGGCGTGTAGCAGGGCCCCAATTAGTGCCTGCTGGATAAATGAAAGGTAGTGACAACTGTAAATGGTGCAGGCTGCTGCCCTCGGAGTCACTGTCACTCCAGGCGAGGCCAAGAACCCCGTCATCAATGAGCGTTTGCTGAGTGATCGGTATAAACAAGACACTGTTGGCCGCCAGGGATGCCAAGCAGCCTACATGTGGCTTTTGTTCCCAGTGTGTATACTGTTCAGGTAGGGACACCGGGCACCGAGTGGAGATAAATGACAGAAACAATATGCACACACCCAGTTCCAAGAGACTAGAAGTACCCTGAAAAATAGACCTATTTTGCTCTTATTCACTGCTATATCTAGTGCCTAGCACATAGTTGTTTAAAAAAAATTGGTGACTAAAGGAATGAGGTGAGTAATAAGGACAGTAAGTGTGAGAGGAAGGAGAGCTCACTGTGGGCCAAGATGACCAAGGAGGGCTTCATGGGACAAGTGGGATTTTGACTTTGGGCAGAGATTAAGACAGGAGAGAAGATTGGAAGGGATATCCAGGTAGGGTACAGCATGAGCAAAGGCAAGGAGGCGGGAGCTCAGAAGTTTTGTGTAGGAGAAAACGAGCAGGCTGACCTTGCAGAACACAGGAAGGCAGGTGTGGCTGTCAGTAACGGCAGGTCATGTGGCGCAGGGAGGAGGGCCAGGCATGGGAGCTTGGGGATCAGCTGTGAAAGAAAGAAGGTGAGAGCAGTTGACAGCCTCAGTCCACTGAGTAGCTGGGACTCTGTCAGCTGGTGCAGCCTAAGGACTCTGGGAGGCCCAGTGGTCACTTCTTCCTGTGGAGCAATCACAGAACTGAGTGCAACTGAAAAGGGGCTTGTGTGGATGAAACCCAGCCCAACTCACAGCTTAGATTTGAGACATGTTTTTGGGCTGATATTGATTGACTGTGGCACTGTGACTAGGACCCAGGACCTCATGCAGGCTGGGCGAGTGCTTTACCACTGAGCTATACCCTGCCCCTGAATGCTTTTTAGCCATCCTGTGTTGTATTAACTGGTTCTTTCTTTCTTTTCCCTTTCTTTCTTTCTTTTTCTTTCTTTCTTCCTTCCTTCCTTCCTTCCTTCCTTCCTTCCTTCCTTCCTTCCTTCCTTTCTTTCTTTCTTTCTTTCTTTCTTTCTTTCTTTCTTTCTTTCTTTCTCTCTCTCTCTCTCTCTCTCTCTCTCTCTCCCCCCCTCCCTCCTTCCCTCCTTCCTTCCTTCCTTCCTTCTTTATTCTTACTATTTTTTTGTACTGGGGATTAAACCTAGGGGCTCTTTACCACTGAGCCCCAGCTCTTTTTATTTTTATTTTTTTAGAGACACGATCTTGCTTAGTTACCCAGGATGGCCTTGAATTTGCAGTCCTCCTGCCTCAGCCCCCTAGAAGCTAGGATCATAGGCATGAGCCACCATGCCAAGATAACTAGTATATTTTTTAAAGTTGGGCCCTACTCAATCTTCAAAATGAAGAATTTTATAGCATCCCCACTCTCCATCATAATACTATAAGCCTCATCTATCCATCCATCTATCCAGCTACCATGTGCTGGTACCAACATTCTAGGTGCTGGAGACTCCTGGGGTCAGTGAGTGACTGTCCTGCTCTCTAGAGAATCACCGTCGGAGAGACTGGAGGGTGTAGATCAGAGGGGACATGACACTGATAAGAACAACCATTTTTTGGGTGCTGACCCTGAGTCAGGGGTTAGTAGAGCATTATCTCATTTAAGTCTTATAACAACTCTAAGAAGAGTATAGTTTTGTCCTAAGATTTCAGAAGAGGAAACTGAAGCTAAGAAAGGTTAGTATCTTGCTTAAGGTCACACAGTAGAGCTAGGAGGGGAATCCACACAGTTGGTCATCAGAGTCCTTACCCTTAACACAGCAAAAAGACAGAAGAGAGGACCAGCAGAGAGACAGGGCAGGGGCAGGGTGAGCAGTTATCTGTAGACTTGCTGGTGTCAGTGGGGGGTCAGGTGCAAAGCAGACACTGGTAGGAGATGAGACGCAGAGTTGGCATAAAATGAGTCGGGTGGTGCAAGGATTCTCTTTGGAGAGCAGGTGCCCTCCTAAGGGCTAGTGCTTCTCAGTCCTGGACATGTACCAGAATCAGCTGGAGTGCTTATGAGGAATGCAGATTTCCAGGTGCCACATCGGTTTTGCTAAATCCAAAAGTTCACGGGGAGGACCTAGGAATCTGCTTTTAAACACGCCTGTAAGGTGGACTTCATGCAGCCAGTTTGGTGTTTGGGAAGCTGTGTGGCTGTTGGGGAGATGATGAAGGGTGTTGAGCAAGGGATCCAGAGTGCACATTCTGGAGGCCTTTGGTAGGTCAGGGTGAGAGAGAGGACTTAGCGATCAAGAGGAGGGTAACAGAACCAAGGCCTGTTAGGGAGATCGAATCAGTAGGACTTAGTAGTGATTACTCATGAGAGCAGCGGGAGAAGTCGAGGATAATCCTGGGGGAGCTGGTAGCACCCCTAAGGGAGACAGAGTGTACCAGGCAGGAAGACGAGTCAGTTTCGGATGCGGTGGGATGCAGGCGTGTGAGGAGCCCCAGATGAGAGCTGGAGGTGGGGCAGAGGGCTCTGCTGCAGTGTAGGTGAGGATCTGTGACCGCGAAGGCAGTGGGTGGCCTTCGGAGAAGGTGAGGCCACTGGAAAGAGCACTGAGTCAAGGATCAGGGGTCAGAACTCTTCCTCCAAGAGTGGGGAAGATGCAGGGAAAGCCCCGAATGAGGCGGTGAAGCAGTGTCAGAGGGGCAGACAGACAGCTGGCGAGGCCACCGGGTAGAGGCAAGGGCGAGGGGTGCCCGCCGTGAGGGTCGGCCCTCTGTCCAGAATGGAGCTCGAGGGCAGGGCTGCCGGAGAAGGAGCCGGTAAGTCGGGTCACTTTTTTGGAAGAGAAAGTGAGGCTGGGGAAAGTGAGTCAGCCCCAGAGAGGCAGCGTGACCGGGGCAGCATCTCCGTTTGTTGCCTATTTTGGGAAAGTGAGATTCCTTATTAAATAAAACAGCCAAACTTGTGGTCACAGTCCCAGCCCCAAGCTCCAGGGGGACAGGGCGGGCTCAGACAGGCCTGGCTGCAAGGCAGATGGCCCTGTGAGGCTGTCGCCACTGCGGTGGCAGGCGCGGCTCCTGCTTTCTCTCTGGACTCTCTCCTCTATTGATTCATTCCTGTGAGCTAGAGGAGACAGACAGAGAGATGGCAGGAAACCTCAGCACTGTCCAGTGCTCCCAAATCAAATTGTGCTTCTCTGAAGGACAGACATACAACTTATCAACATGAAAGAGAATTGCAGAAGGAAGGAAGCAAGCATTTACCAAACTCTTCTTTGTGCCAAGCACCTTCCATATATTATCTCATTTAACTTTTTTAAACAAAAATTTAACTTTATTAACATTCCTGAGAACAGTTATTATTGTCCCACTGCAGAGAAGAGGAAACTGAGGTCTGTGGGGGCTAAGAACCTGTCTCAAGGATCTATAACAGCTTATACTTATTAGGTACTTGCTGTGTGTGGACATTAGGCCTAAGAGCATACCATGCATCATCTGATTTAATCCTCACAACACCATACAAGTAGGGCATTGTTACTGTTGCTTTTTAAAATAGGAAACAGACATAGAAAGGTCCGGCAACTTGCTTGAGGTAACATGGCTGTGAAAACAAGCTGCAAATCCAGGCAGTCTGGCACTGCACCTGTGTACTCAGAACTACAACGCAGTGCGGCTTGACTGCTGCCTCGTGTGGGTGGTTAGTGACTCCAGGGCCACACCCTCCGGGTCAGTGGCTCACTCCTCAGGCCCTGGGCCGCTTCTCTGGGCATCTGTGGTGCAGTTTCGCATCCGTTATCCAGTCAAAGGTGTGGTGTGCTCACTTTGAAGCACGAGGAAGGAGGTAAGAGAGGAGAGTGTCTGATCCACAACTCCTCACAGCCCTCCTGTGAACACATCTCCGAGAAACAAATGATCCTCAAAGATGTGCTGGCGAAGGGCCCAATGAGCTCAGTGCATCCTGCTGACCACGATGCTTGCTGAGGAGCACCGGGCCTCAGAGCTGTAGAGCAGGGCTTGGCTCTGACCGGCCGCGAGACTGTGGGCCGGACCCTTCCCTGCTCTGGGCCTCAGCTTCCTTGTCTGTAACAGGAAGTGGTCTCTAAGGTCTGTGAGTTGTTAAAAATCGCAGATATTTTCAAAAGTGCACAAAGGTAGAAGGCATCAGACACTCAGCCCCGCTTCATCTCTTTCAATATCCATCTGATCTTATTTCTTCTGTGTACTCACCCTTCCTCCAGAGGATTATTTTACAGCAAATCTCAGACATCATCTCATCTCATCAGTGTGTGTCTCTAAAGGATGGCTTTAAAAAAGACATAACCACAGCAATATTATCACACTTACTAATTGCACAGTGAAGAACTAAACTATTTGAATGTTCTATTTAATGATGTGGTGAAAACGGTGGAAGTTTCTAGTATCAGCTATAGATTTTCAGAATTTGTAGCCAGGGAACAGCCTGGAAGAGAATTGTAATGGTATGTACCAAGTTAAAATACACACACACACACACACATACACACACACACACACACACACACACGTATTTATTTATTTATGGTGCTGGGGATCGAACTCGGGCATTGTGCTTGCAAGGCAAGCGCTCTAACCACTGAGGTAAATCCCCAACCCCACACATGTATTTAAAGAACATAATCTTTTATGATTACTAAGGGTCTGCTTGCTGTGTGTCATGCACTGTCAGGGCTCTGTCGGCGTGTAACCTCTCCTTTAACCCATTTTATAAACAAAAACTCAAGTGCACATATAGTGTCCTGAAGCTTGTGACCAATGATGGGTATTGAGCATGAGAACAAGAGTGAATGGCAAAGTATGTGTTCAATTTAAGCCATCTAATTAAAATAAATTGAGACTGAGTTGTGTAACTCTATAATAAAAAATAGTTTAAGATCCTTAGAGAGAGAGAGAGAGAGAGGGAGAGAGAAAGAGAGAGAGAGAATTAAAATACTTTCCCTAAAAAGTAACACATTTTTGTTGTTGTTTTTTTGATTTTTTGGGAGGTGGGTGCTGGGGATCGAACTCAGGGCCTCGTGCTTGTATTGTTGCTTTTTTAAGACAGGATCTTGCCACATAGCCTAGGCTATTGGATGCATGATCCGCCTGCCTCAGCATCCTAAGTGTTAAATAATGTGTTTTCAGCTTACAGAGTGTCTCTTACTCCATACTAGAAAGGAACCTGAATCCTATTCTCCCTACATGCTCCATGAAGTTACCTCTGAGCTATTCCCTCAGCCCGAAATGTCCTTCCTTTCATTCTCTCTGGCTCAACTCGTTGGGCCTTCTGCCAGCATCTCAGCCCTGAACTACCTCTTGCCTCCCATGCCTTCAGAATGTGTTGGTTGTGCTGTTCATCTGTCAATCTCACCCTGTCTTGTGACATGCCCCGTATTGCTGTCTTGAGCTGCTATTTAAATTCCTGCCTGTTTGCCTTGTTTCCTTAACACTGCGGCTTCTTGCCCAGTGCCTGCCAACCATGGGCATGATGGATTCACCCATTTGTCAAGCCTTCAGCTCAGGCCTTGGCAGCCAGCAGCAACTAAGGCTTGGTTCCAGACACTCCGCACCTCAGGAAATTTCAGGCCTCTCCAGGGTGAGCTCTAGGTCCCAAGTTTAGAGGCTGACTGGATTATCGCCATATGCTCAGGCTGCTTATAAAAGAAGTCTTTCTTCTTCCAAAGGTTTTTCAAAAGCAACCTTCAGAAGTAGCTAATTGAAGAACACTCAGGGAGAGGTTCCTGCTTGTGGACATTAATTGTGACGATTTACTCTGCCTGAACGATCATGAAATCATCGGAGGCTCCTTAGCAGAAAGCAAAGCTCAAGGGAAGCTATTAACCATTTAGCATTCTCTAAGCACCAGGGAATGAAAATTCCACTTACTGAAGAGCCGGGAGAGGCAGCATTTATTACAGCTAATGCACTAGCCTGGAGATTTAGAAAGTTTCAGCTGTAACCAGCACGAGAAGAAAGTGTACCGCAAGGTAGCATGGGCACCTCGATGCCAGCTAGGGTTCCCTTGAATGTGTTGAAAAAACAAAAATTGCTAGGAAGATGTTGGCAGAGCCGTGACAAGACTTTTCTCAAGGGGCAGCTCAGATGAGTATCTGCAGCTTGTGATGGTCCCTGTGAGTCCTGCTAGCGCTGTCTTGGCCACTTCCCAAGAGGGAGGAGTGTTTGTTTCTGACAGTGGGCTGAGGAGGTGGCCAAGGAAAGGCTGCTTTATTGAGATGACTGCATTGTCCTCCTCGAGTAGATTATTACTATGGCGTAATATGATGGGGAAGAGCAAGGAAGAGGGGGTGTAGACGGAAGACACAGCTGAAGGGAGAGTGGGGTGTGAGCAGCAGGCAGGGGACTGACTTGGAGGATCTGTCTGTCACATCCTGCATCCCCACTCCTCACTCGGCTTGGGTGCCTATGAGAAACTGGTTTTGTTTGTCCTAGGACTGACAGGTGGTGAGTTGCCACCCTTTCTGGAGAATCCAAACAATGCGTATTAATAGAGACCTTCCAGACCTCTGGTCCATGACTAAGCAGACGTGTGTGGGGGCCCTGCAGGATCCCTACAGCACTTTCTCCAGGCTCCCATGCCCAGACCTCGCCCCAGACCAGCTGGGTTTGGGTTCCTAGGTACAAGCGCCAGAGCCCAGGTCTCAGACAGACTCTTCAGGTGGTTCTGTGGTGCCATGCTTGGCAGCTCTCCTTCCCTGGCTCTGGCCCCCATAGTTCAGGTTCCTGGAAGGCCTGTCTGCGAGGGCTTTGTTTTCTGTGCAGGAAGCCTAGGCCACCTTTGGCTTTGATACTGTGCTTCATAGGATAGGCCAAGTCCTCGGTCTGTGTGGGCCCTCCAGATACTGGATTCACTTTCCAGGGTTAGGCTGCAGTCTAAATATCCATGGTGTTTTTTGGTTAATAATTATTAGACCAGTCTAGAAAGGAGTCTGAGTTGGGAGATACAATAAGAAGAGGGAGGACGGGGGAAAAACCAAACACAAGAGGAAATTTCCCAAAGACTATACTGTTGTTAGGATAAAGCAGGGTGTATAAGTACTTAAAAATACATTCATATTGCTTTTTTCTTTTTTATTAGTATAGGTTTGTAATACATAATTATCAAATTTGTTTTGGGGCTACTAATTTTCTGATTATAAAAGTAATGCTTGTTCCCCATGAAAATTAAAAACCAGTGAAAATCAAAGAAGAAAACAAAAATCCCACCAACAGTAATTCCACCAACCACACACACAACCATTGTTACTATTTTTGTGAGTCTCTTTCTCATTGAACTACATACAGGTTTGTAAACTTTCTATTCTCCAACAATCATAAGTTTTTTTTTCTTAAATTTCATTAATATTAATATATGGCACCATCATTCAAAAGCTGTTGAGTATCAATCAGTTCCTGATTGTTGAACGTTGAGGCTCCATGGTGGACATCCTTCGGGAGCTTTGAATTCCCCTGAACCGTGAAATCCGGCTTGAACGCAGCCTCACTGAAGCCTGACACTCCCCTGAGGCCTGGCCCTGCCTCATGCTTGCCTGCTGCACTGGCAGCCAGGTCACATGGGTCTCGGCTGTGTTGGGTACCTTTGGCTCTTGGTCTGTGGCTATCTGAGAATTGCCCAGACCCTACGTAGACCTGAGACAAAGCTTCTGGAGCTGAAGTCCAGTAACTCTCCTCTTGACTCAGCATCCGGCGCCAGCTGAGTTGGGGGCCGAGAGCCCATGTGGAGACCAGCTCTCCCCACCTTGCCAGCACTGGGACACTTCAGAGCTGCGGGGTATCTGAGCTCCTGGGGTTGGCGGGGCGAGGGCCAGACCGAGGCCAAGGACTCTGGACTTTCCCAGGACCTGACTTCTCGCTAGTCCTGTGGCCTTGCGAAGGGAACCAGTTCGAGCCTTGTGTTTCCCTCTGTAAACTGGAGAGAGCTCCTCTCTGCCCACCAGGAAGGATCAGAGGAACTAATGCAGGGAGAAGTGCTCTGGGTCGCAGTGTATTGGATAACTGGGACACTTGCTGGCTGTCTGGCACAGCCCTGCAAGGAGACACTGACTCTACTCTTCTTCCAGGCAGCGTGCGCTTATTGGCTGCATGAGCTTCGGGGTGAGGTCCCTCCTGACTCTGAACAAGGTGGGTCTCAGGGGAACTTCTGGAGTGTTTTCCCACCGAGGCCCACGCCGATTAGGCAGGCTTGGTCTGGAAATCCTCGGTGAGCATCTGTCTGTGGCATCAGTAACAGCACTGTGTCAGTCACCTGTGGCCCGCTGCAGGAGTCCCTTTGGTGTGACTGCTGGATATGATCCTTTGGGGTCCAGCAGATACTTGGGATGGGGTGGAGGGAACAGCACTGTCCTCTCTGGGGCCTCTCTCCCTGGCTTCATTTCCCTTGGGTAAGATGCTCCCACAGAGACTGCAGGAGACACAGCCTACTTTTTGGCTTCTCTATCCCGTTTTTACTCTGTCCCTTCTGCTCTGTCAGCAAACATTTACCAGGCTCCTACAGTATGCCAAGCGCAGTGCTAGGCATGTCAGAGTGCCTGTGTACAGTCTAGGGGGCCCGGAGGATGGAGAGGAAGTTGACAGTTGTCTTCCAAGGATTAGGGGCTGGGGAAGTCAGCAGAGGGGAGGACAGTCTTGTCAAGAGCATCAGAAAAGGCTTCCTGGAGGTGCAGGTGTGGCAACGTTGGGCAGGGAGGCTGGAGTGTGTCTGTCCTGTGAGGGATGTTGTCTGGCTGCTGCTTTTTGAAGGAAGTTGGTGGCTGCTTGGCCAGAGCCCTTTGCTTCCCTTTTCTGAGTGTGTCCTTCCTTCTCTTGTGACAGGACATCAGTGGCTGGTACTACCTTTTAGGAGAGGACATGGGCTGGACCAAGCACCTGAAGGTGGCCAGGAGGCGGCTACTTCCCCTGAGAGGTGCCTGTACCCCTTTTTCTGCTTTTCCCCAAACTCCCCTCTCCCACTCCCTTCCTGCGTGGTAGCACCAGTCCCTGCGTTTTGTGGCACTCGCCACCTTAGGCTGCTATCAGGCTGTGGGCTCCAGAGACTTCCCATGAGCACCTGCTAGAGTGCAGGCTGCAGGCCGCTCTTGCCCTGGATGCTGTCATTTATCTGGTTGGACGTTTTGGGAGAGGGTTACATGGTCAGCTCCCCCCACCCCTTGCTCACAGAAGGGTCCAGAGCTTCCTGATTGGCCTCTTCCCAGGATTTGTGACTCAAGTTGCCCCTTGGGGCTGCCTTACTCATCTTGGGGCGTCTACTTCTGCAGGCAGGGTGTTTGGGCCCTGCCATAAGCGCTGAGGCTCAGGACTTGGATTTTGCATTCCTTTCAGTTCTGTCCTTCCCACACACCGTCCTGGCTCCTGTACCCATGCCTGGTCCAGGCCTTGGGCAGCCATACATCCTGGAGGCCAGGAGTGAAGGGGGCATTCACGTGGACCTGTCACCCAGCCTTGTCCTCTGGGTGGCCATGGAACGGGCCCTCCTACACCAGCAGAAGCTCTCTGACTCTGCTGTGTCACCTTCCAGACCCGCTGCTGAGAATGCCGGGAGGTGGAGACACTGAGAACAGAGAGAGACTCCAGGTAGGTGGGGACAGCCTGGGCGAAACTGGCAGTACCTGAACACTGCTCTAGGGCTCCAATCTGTCCTTCGGCTGGGGAGACCCCAGAGAAGGTAGAGTTTGGTGTTTGAAGTTCAGCAAGTGGTGCATTGTGACAGGACTTTTGACCTCTAGAAGTGAAGCCCTCACCTTCTTATCGGCCCCCAGACTCTCTGCTTTCCCTAGCACCAGGCTGAGTCACCCACGCAGGTTAGGCTGGCTGAGGTGATTCTGAATTTGAGACTCATGCATTCTGGAGAATTTGGAGAGAAATTTCACCTGGAGGTTTGGGAGAATTCTCCAAAATTCTTCAGGCCTCTTTGCAGGGTGCAGCTGGTGATCTACGGTTTTCTCTAGCAACTTAAGAAGAAAAAGCAAACTCCCAGTATCAGTATTTGTTGCCGCTCACTCTTACAGATGAGGGGACATAGGTTCAGAGAGGTTAGGTTATTGTCTGTGGCCACACAGCCAGCAAGAGGTGAGGGCTGGCTCTGAGGAAGGTGGGCAGTCCCTGAGTATGCTGGGCCATACTCTCTCCTGTGTGGCCTAGCTGGGAAGATACGACGTTGACGTGTCCCATAACATCTTACCTGTGGGTATATTATAATCTATAAAGATTTTGACCTCACTGACTCAGTTCATTCACTCCCTCATTTATTCATGACGTGTCTGTACCCGCGTGGGCCGGGCCTGGAGCTGGGTGCTGGGAAGGAGCTGCGAATGCATCCAAGGTCCAGCCTTCATGGAGCACAGCCTAGAGCTATGACGAGGAACTGATACCAACTTTTATTTTGTTTTTAAAAATTTAGTTGTTAAATATTTGTGATACATAACAATTACATTTGTTTTGGGAAACTGGTGTGCACATACACACATTATATATGTTATATTTTGATTGTTTTCGATATCTTATCCTGTCTAGTTTTAAGTAATGTTAGTTTTACCCTGCACATATGTCTAGTTTTTACTGTACCAGACAGTGTAGTGTTAGAATAACTTTCTAGGTCTGTTTTCTGTGGTTTCATCCTGAGTTTAAATCTTCTTCAGGAGTTGAGAGTGTAGCTCGGTGGCACAGCACTCACCTATCATGCCCCGGTCCCTGCCTTCCATCCCTAGCACTGCAAAAACACAAAACGAAACAAAAAAGCTTCCTCTGGCTTTAGCGGGGAGCTGCGAGAGCCCTTCCTTCTCTCTCCATCCTTGCCGAGCACAGATCGGACAACCAGGCAGCTGCCCTGGTGACTCATGGGAATTACATGGATACCAGCAGTTCAGGTTTCTTGGTGGCTCTGGAAAGTCTTGCTTTGTGCTGGATTCTGCACGCAGCCAGGAGCCCCTGGAGGTGCTGTTCTGAGGTGCAGGGGATTTCCCTGGGCTTGTGCACTCAGAGACATCCACAGGGCTCAGCACAGGGGATGTGACTGGCAGAGGCTTGTGGAGAGTGAGCAGTGGTCACCTGTTCAACTCCTGTGTGGTGCAGGTGGGGAAACAGAGTCCCAGAAATCTGGGTCACCTGCTCACAGTTCACATGGCAACCAAGCAGGGCACATCTTCTGTCTTAAAGACGTGAGTAGGTGAGTGGGCTTCTCCAGGGGTTCCCAGGCAGATAGGAAGGCTGGACTCATGCTGTACTGCTGTCCAGGACCCGATTTTGGGACTCCAAGGCAAGATACAGAGCCTGTGTGACCTGCTGTGTGACCATAACCTCTCCAGCCTCAGTTTCTTCACTGATAGGGTGAGGAGACCGGGTCATCTGATGATTAGGAAGTCCCTTCCACACCTGACTTTATAGACCCGTCGTGTGGCCAGCCCCTTACTGGAGGAGGAAACTGACTTTGAAGTAGCTCCTAAGTGGCAGGCAGTCCTCAACCTCTACAGGTTTTGTGCTCCCTGGCTTGAGATGCGATGTCAGCACACACAACTGTTCCAAGGCGTCCTCAGAGTCACTAGGCTGGGTCAGTGCCTTGGATTTGCTACTGGGGACCCTGGGACTTGCACGGGAAGCAGTTGTCAGCAAAGCAGGGCGTGTTTTCTGCCTGGGTTCTCCTCGGCAGGGCAGCGAGGGGTGTTTGTGAGAACATTGGAATCACAAAGTGGCCCATGGCGGAGAATGCAGCCAGAACAAAGGCACCCTCTCCCCGCCAAGCCCAAGGAATACTAACTAGTTGACAGGAATTTTAATATAAAACTCTCCCTCTTCCTTGTCATTCTGAGGTTTCAGGAAGCCTTCAGGCTTATCTGCAGAGGCACACAGCACAGACAGGGCTTGGGGAGGTGAGAGGTGATTTCCTGCCATTCTTCTGCAGGGCGGGCTTCCCAGGGCGGTCATGCCAGGCTGACGGGCGCAGTGCAGCCCCGAAGCTGGGGGGAGAGCTGGGTTTTCATGGGGCGGCAGCTGAGGCAGGACCCGCAGCCATGAACCGCTTCAATGGGCTTTGCAAGGTGTGCTCGGAGCGCCGCTACCGCCAGGTGGGTACTTGTCCCCTTGGAGGAGGAGGGGACCTGTGGGGTATGGGGGGTTGGGATGGGGGCTCACTTGAGCAGGACCTCTCTTTCCACAAGGCCTTCCTCATCTCCTCCTGCTCCCTACCAGCACATTTTGGTTTGGGGGAGGGGGTAGAGGCAGGAACTGGACCCAAGGTTACCTGCCACCTCACGTTAGGGGCCAACAAGGCCTGGCTGTGTGTTGTCCTTGGAGAGACTGACTAGCAGATTTTCTGTTCTTTTTCTCTGGGGAGCGGGTATGGACTAAAAAAAGGACATCGCAAGTCTAAGGCTGCGTGCGAATGGCTTGGTGGCTGAGCAGCTGGGTGTTTTTGGAGGGGGCTTTGTGTTTTCGCTAACTTTTCCTGCTTCTAACAGGACAGTGGTGCCACTCTGGCCCTTCGTGTGTGTTGGTGTGTGCTTGCATGTGAGACGGGTGTTTCTGTGTGCATGTATGTACACAAAACTTTCCTCCCTCCAGCCTCGATGCCGTGAGCTGGCTCCGGACTCTTGCAACTCGGGAGTCCAACTTCCCTGAGTGGGGCTAGCTCCCAGCCTCTGGTCTCGGAAGGTGGGGCAAGGTGGGGAGTGATGGTCTCGTTAGCCCCTGGGCCCCTTCTGGAATTGCACTGAGGCATTTCTTTTTCTTGTCAAAAAGGATAGGGTCAGGGAAGGTGTAGGCAAGAGATGTCCAGATTTGGATTCCCAGTATCCAAGCCGAAAGGGAGCACAGAAATTGTTTTGATTTTCAAAATACAGAAGGGTTGGGGATTTAGCTCAGTGGTAGAGCGCTTGCTTAGCAAGTGCAAAGTCCTGAGTTGGATCCCCAGCACCCCACAAAAATACAGAGAAGTCCCTCTGCTTGTTTTAATGACCTGACTGGAACCTGGATCCTGACTCCTCTGACAGGTGGTGCGTACATTCCTGGGAGAGTCTCAGAGGCTTCCCCTGCACTGCACCTACCACTAGGGGACCAAGTGTCCTCTTTCCAGCCTCCCTAGCCCTCATGCCCTGCCCTACAAGTCCTGCTCTGTGCTCCCCAGGGGGGCAGATCGGTGAGGCAGGGAGAGCAGAAGTGAGGTGCCAGCACGGCTGACACTGGGGAGTCAGGAAAGTGCACGAACCACCCCAGGAGGGGCAGCCTGTCAGGAGCTAGGGTGGCCCCAGAGTCAGGGTTCCCCTGGCCCCCACCTAAGGCCGTAGGTCAGAGAAGAAGACTGAGGGCAAGCACTTACTTGGTGTCGTGGTTGGCATCGTTTTCTGTTAGACGGGCGAGCTAAAACTGCCTCCCCCTTAGCGCCACAGGGATGGACAGGCCCATTGGCAACAGCCTCTCAACAATGCACAGAGCATCATTCTGCTTCCTTCATGCAGCCCCGCCCCACACCACCCAGCTGGGAGATACACTTGCTTCCTGACCCCCTCTCTCCCGCTCCTTGTATTCTCCCCTGTGTTGGTCTGTCCCCTGGCCTGGCTTTTCTTAGGCCTGCACTCAGGAAAGTGGAGGGGCTTCTGCTCCTGCCTGTACCAGGGAGCCTGGGGTGTGGGAGCCCAGAATCCAGGGGACTGGAACCTTTTTCCAGGCAGGAGGGGCCACAGCTCATGGTGGAATAAGACTGGAAATGCTAGAAGGGCTTTTGGATCCAGCTTCTGCGTGGGCAGAAGGGTGGGTTGCAAGTCTCCTGAGAAGTCATCCTGGTTCCATGAAGGGAATGGGGCTCCTGATGTCTTCTCTCCACCTCAGGCTGCCTGGGCAATTAGTGGTTGCTCCTTTCCTCTGGCTTTCCACACTCACTCCTGGGTTTGTTTTTCTTTCTTTCTTTCCATTTTTTTCTCTTCCTGTCTTAGCTGTGTGTTTTCCCAGAATTCTTATGGGAACGGAGTATTTTCCTGCCCCCTCCCCCTTCCCCTTGTCTGTCAGGTTTCCTGTTTTACAAACTTGCTTTGAATCCAGGCCCAGGGCTGGTGGGAAGCAGAGCCTCAGGGGCCCCGGCAGTTTCCAAGGGCCTTGGTGGCCCTGGGCCGCAGTCTGGTCCCTTTCCTCATGCCTGGCTGTGGGATGCAGGCAGATGACAGCAGGTGCCCAGCCCTAAGAGACAACCCTTGAAGGAAAGAGAAGCAGTCTCCCTACGAGGTTGACACCCTTGCTTTTCCTAGGCTTCCTGAGCTGGCGGTTTCCTCAGCCTGCCCAGGACACCTTCCCTGTGGCTCTCCAGGGCCCATGCTGTGCCCCACCAGCAGGGGGTCTCTTGGGACACCCCCCCCCCGCTGAAATTCTTTTCTGACTTTGCTCCCTTAGCCGCTTGAGTGAGCAGATGGCCATGATGCGCCACACATCCTTTTGTCAGGGATGCTGCTGTTGCTGGGCCACCCTCACTGACTTAGCCCTTCCCCAGTACCTTCTACTAGGGTGGTGGCAGATGTCAAAGCACAAAGGACGGTGTGCACCATAGTCCTTCTGTTTTGTCTGCTTATCATGCCCTGCTTTGCTTCGGAGAGATTCATGTACCCTCATGTCCCTCAGGAGACCAAGGCCTTGTGCTTCTGTACCTCAGCAGAGCCTGCCATACAGTAGGAGCTCAGTAATTGTGTGCTGGTTTGAAAAGAGCATCCAGAGGGCAGGACCCTTTCATAGGCCCTCTGAAAGTTGGAGCTGTGGCCCTGCCATGCCCACAGCCCTCAGCAGGAACAGTGGTCAGTGGCTAGTTTAGGCCCACCTGGGAGGCCTAAACTATGTGGTCCTCGCCTGTCCCCTCACCTGGGACAGCTGCTGTGACTGCTCTGGGATCTCCAGTGCTCTTCCCCTGACCCTTGGCCTATGGCCAAGTGGGTATGTCCAGGTTTTCCTTCTGTGCATAGGACGACCCTGGCTTGCCTTTGTCTTTGGGTCTTCAGCACAAGGCTAGCCCTGGGCCCAGGGCCTGAAGTGCTTATGGCAAAGGAAGAAAGGATCATGGTGACATGGAGGTAGAGGTGCCGCGGGCTCAGGGTAGAGGGTTGGGACTGCTGGGGCCCAGTAGGGCAAGTTTGCCCTCCCAGACCCTGGTCCCTTCCCAGCTCTCCCTGCATCATCTAGGGTTTAACCTCCTGAGCTGTCAGCCTCCCTAGTTAGCCCACAACCCAGTGTCAGGGTGCCTGGGCCAAGACAGGGACAAGGAAGTACTGACCAGCTGTTTCTTGGCTCTGGTTCCCTTGGAGAGGAGGGTGGCTTTGGGTGGGGCCTGTGGGCTTCCCGGCCTTGTGGCTTCTGAGAGTGACTGGGCAGGACTGTGTTCTAGATCACCATCCCGAGGGGCGAGGACGGCTTTGGCTTCACCATCTGCTGTGACTCTCCGGTCCGAGTCCAGGCTGTGGATTCCGGTAAGTTCATCACTTGGGGGACGCCAAGCCCTGCCTGTCTGCCAGCCACCTGGGCTTTGCAGACAGGATGGAACTGGATGGAGAGCCCCACACTGGAGGGCTCCTAGGTTTTCAAAGGCAAAGAATAATATTTTTAAATGACCACAGATGAAATTGAGGTTTATGAAAATATACCTACAATTTTTTTTGTTTTTATCAAAATGAAAATCATATTTTGATTGCCAATCATTTTGAACAGGAACAAATGAAACCTGATTTTCTGTAATGACTGCGGGGGAAAATGAGTCATTTGTGAACTCTTTTGGAATTAGTGTTCCATCCTATTGCAAGCCTGATTAACATTTAAAAGTAGTCATCTCGTCCATACTTTTCGCAGGGAGACTTTTTCTTGTCACAGAGTACGTAGGGCTCAGTGATCAGGCCGTCTCTAGTGCCTGTACAGGGATGGCATGGGGTTGATACCCAATGAATGGGGTAAGAGGATGAATGAAGAGGGGGGTCCAGGCAACATGCAAGGGTTCTCAGTGGACCAGGGGCCCATGGGGAGGGACGGGCCCTGGGCAAGAGAGGTGGCCTTGAACTGGGGCGAGGAAGACTGGGAAGAGGTGAGGGCTAAGTGTGTCTGACTTCCAGGATTTTGAGAGCCACTACATGATAAAACAGAGAAAAAGGACAGCCCTTGTCTGAGGTCGCAGTGGAAGAAAATTACTCTAGATCTGTTGAGGAGGTCTTGGGCTCAGGAGCCCCTGAATGGCTTCGCTTTGTCCCTGCAGGGGGCCCAGCAGAGCGAGCAGGGCTGCAGCAGCTGGACACGGTGCTGCAACTGAACGAGAGACCCGTAGAGCACTGGAAATGTGTGGAGCTGGCCCACGAGATCCGGTGACGGGGACAGGGGGTGGCTGGGGCCTAGGGCTGGTGGAACATCTTCCCCACTCCACCCCGGGCACATTGCCTTACTCTGCCTTGCTCTCGCCAGCCCCTCCTTTGCCCAGCTGTGAGCAATCCACTTTGTTCCTCAGGGAATTGGTACTGGGAGATTCTCTCCTGTGCATGCTTCCTCCTTCCCTCCTCTTCCTCTTGCCCTGCAGGACGCCCACCCTGGCTAACTTTGGTCTCCCTTAGACTCAATTTCTCTGTGTGATCTCCCAATTTTCCAGGAGCTGCCCTGGTGAGATCATCCTGCTCGTGTGGCGCATGGTCCCCCAGGTCAAGCCGGGGCCAGATGGCGGAGTACTGCGGCGGGCCTCTTGCAAGTCGACACATGACCTCCAGTCACCCCCCAACAAGAGGGAGAAGAATTGTACCCACGGGGCCCTAGCACGGCCTGAGCAGCGCCACAGCTGCCACCTGGTGTGTGACAGCTCGGATGGGCTGCTGCTTGGTGGCTGGGAACGCTACACTGAGGTGGGCAAGCGTGGGGGCCAGCACACCTTGCCTGCGCTGTCCCGTGCCACAGCCCCCACCGACCCCAACTACATCATTCTGGCCCCGCTGAACCCTGGGAGCCAGGTATGGGCAGCTGGTGTGGGGAGGGGAAGGGTGCTGGGTCCCTGTGGGAGCCAGGAAGTCTGAAAGACTCAAAGTTGTGTTGTGAGGAGTCTGCAAGGGGCTGGGAGTGTTGAGCAAGGAGATGGCATTGTGCTAGCTCTGGCCTCTGTGGGGCTGTCATGGTAGAGAGTGTAGATAGGCCTTTGTAGGCTCAGGGCACAGACCCAGGACTAGGACATGCGCAGGCTGGAAGATGTCAGCTCACACCGAGGAAGAGCCTTCTACCAGCCTCCCTTGTCCACAGTGGAATGGGCTACCAAGGTAGGTGGTGAGTCCCCTGTTGTAGGAGGTATGAAATTTGATAACGCATGATTATATGGCGAGATGATGGAGTACATTCCCTAAAACATTAGTCCCGTGAGGTACTGTGGGAAAAAAGTGTTCTGAGGTCACACATGTTTGGGAACTATCCTGTCCTCTCTTCCCTTTGGGGACATTCCCAGTGTACATTAATCTGTCCAGGGTTCTGAAAGTGTCCTGCATTAAAGAAGGTGGTTTAACCCTGTCTAACCTGGCTTTTCCCAAGCTTCCTCAATGGCGGCATCTTCCATGGTGTGGTTGCCAGGATCCTACCATTCCAGCGATCTGTGGAACACATTTTGGAACAGACTGCTGGGGTCTTGCCAGTGGGTTCGACTTCATGGCCCATAGAGCCCCTTTTGACGCTCATATTCTGAGTGTCTGTGTTCTCCCAGTGCCCCTCTCTCAGCTGGTTAGCAGCACTGCTGTTTTTCCCTCGTGCCCGAAGGCGTTTCATGTGCCATCCGCTAGGCCTGGTGTCCCTCGGCCTGCTGGGCCATCCCGCCCCACACCTGCGGCTGATCTGGTTCTCCTGTCTTCCCCTTACAGCTGCTGCGGCCTGTGTACCAGGAGGATACCATCCCCGAAGGTGAGCTCTCCCCCACTGCTGTGCCTACACAGCCCGGAGATGGCAGAGGTCAGCTGAGGCCTGGTCCAGCCTCCTCCAGGTTTAGAGGCCATTCTGATGGAGTCACAGTCAGCAAGTGGACACAGATCTTATTTCCTCCTGGTACCTCTCCTCCCTCACTCAACCAGTGTCTTTGAAGCCAGAACTGAGAAGGAAGACAGGATCTGCCAGAGCCCTCTGACAGACAGGTTGCTCAGGACTCACGCATTCAGTTGAGTGCGATCCATTTTTACCGACCAGCCATCTAGGCCACATGGCTGGGTCAGCACAGGTAGGAGTCGTGCATATTGAGCTAGAGGCCTCAGGTTGCAGGTCTAGCTGTGTGACTTTGAGCAACTCATGTGCCCTTACTGAGCCTCAGTTTCTTCATCTATAATATGGGTCGATGATTCCTTCTTAAAGGGTTGTTGGGAGGATTGTGTCAGAATGTGGTTGAGGGCCGTAGCCTGTACACTGAACCATGTGACACAGGGTGGTCATCTTTGAAGGGCACAGAAGTTTCTGCTCTTGTGTGGATTCTTCTTCTTTGCCCTTTAAATCCTGGCCAGGGATGGAAGCTGAACTCTAAACCAATCCCTTCCCCTGGGAAGCCTGAGCTCATAGTCTCCATTGGGCATTCCTTTAGCTCCTCATGTGCCTGCTGGAGAGCTCTGACCCGGAAGTCCAGCTGATACCCAGAAGGCTGAGACCAGCCTTGCCAGGTGGCCTCCGATGCCCACTGAGGTTGCACTTGAGCCCTTCCTGTGGTGCTTGCAGAATGCCCTTGACCTCCTTCTTCAAGACTGGCCTTTTCCCGGCCTTTGGCAGGCTTACTTCCTGGCCACTCTCCTCCATCAGTGGCAGGAGCACGATTCTTACGGTGGATACTTGGAGAGTGCTCGTATCTTTTGTGTGGATCAGGCTCTGGATCGATGATACAAGCACCTTCTCTGTGTCCCCTCTGGGGGCCTTCGTGCCGTTGGGCCCAGCCTGCTGGAATAAAGCTGTCTTCCTTCTAGGGAGGAGTCTTACCAAGATTCAGCAGTAAGTGTCTAAAAAGCTTTTAGTTGGCACATTAGGTTAGAGTGAAGATGTCACTGCTAAATGGTGACTTCATTAAGGGCAGGGCCTGGCGTATTTCTGTGGACAAGACCCAGGCCTGCAGATAGCAGATACTCAGTAGAATTTCAGTCATGGATTTAGGGAGCCAGAGAGGTGTATTGCCCCTCTGTGGGCACATGGACACTGGCTGCGTGGTGGGGGACCGATTCTCTCTCAGCCTGAAAGATGCCTCTGTGGTTACTCCCAACCTATATTTATGTTTTCATTCCCCTCTAAGAATATAATACTAAGAAAAGCACTGTCGTCTAAGCCTTGGGAGGGACAAGTAAGGAAATGATCATTTTTGTAACAATGGTAACTTTTGGAATGTATTATATTAAGATCTTGACTTTACTTCACTTATTTTTTTATAGTAATAATCCTTTTGGTATTCTAGGACATGTTTACTCTTTACTAAGGATCAAGTCTTTGTAGCTACCAGTCTGGGTTTCAGAGGAAGGGATGAGGGCTGGGGATTTAGCTCAGTGCTTAGAGTGTTTGCCTCGCAAGCATGAGGCCCTGAGTTCGATTCCCGGTACCAAAAAAGAAAAAAGAATCCTTACCTTTCAGAGGAAGGGATGAAATTCAGGGCACAAGTTTCCCTTGAACATACTCAGACTTGTCCAGAGGTTAAGGCTGTCACCAGGCAGCTGATTCTGAGACTTCTGGCTTGGCTGCCAGGAGGTAGGTCGAGCCACCCCGAGTTGAATAGGGTCTGCTGCCCTTCCGGGGCCTGGGGTGCCTGCTAAGCTGTAGTTGGCATGTTCTGTGGGGCTGCCGGTGCCCTGGGTATTGTCCTCTGCCCCGAGAAGGCAGCCTGGCCTCAAATTCAACGCTGCCAGGGCAGGATGGCTGCCAGGGCTTGCCTTGGAAGCTGAGAGCAAAGCTGTATAATTATTGTGTTTGGCCAGTGAAGCAGGTGTTAGAGGAGAAAGGGGTGATAAGGGGTTTGGACCAGACCTTGTCATATGAGGTAGCAGGTGGGAAGTAAATGAGTTTGCCTTCACCGAGCTCGGCAACTGGGTTGCAATCTGGACTGTTCTAAAAACAGATCCTTGGAAAGTCAGTTCTGGAGAGCCACGCCCTCTTGGCTCACATCCCCAGAGGGGTGTGGAGATGGGGCTGTAGGACGTGACTGCCACCTAGGTGGGGCTGCACCCCCTAAAAGCTCCCCCCAGCTAGATGACCTTGGGCAATTTGCCAAGCTGCTCGGGGCCTTAATTTCCTTATCTATAAACTGGGGCTAAGCGGACCTTTCCTCTCTGAAGGCAGAATGATGTGTCAAGGAATTGACTGGCGACTCTTAGGCCCAGGATGCAGATTCTTGGACAGCTTTGGGCAGCTGTGTCAGGAAAGGGACGACACAGATTTTTTAAAAAGTCAGTGACTTGGGGCTGAAGGCTCAGATTTTGTTTTGTGCAGATGGGTCCCTTTGTTGACATTGGCCTAGTTGGCCTCAGTCCCTGCTTGTCAGTCCTGCATGGTTTTGCCTTCTCCAGTCTGGGCTAGTTCCATGTCAAATTGGTCTGTCTAGTTCCAGGCTGACCCTGTGGCTCCAGGCATGGCATGGCTTGAGGCCCAGCAGCCTTCTCCATGCTTCCACCAGCTGTGATGGGCGGCTTATTGAGCGGCTTAGAGTTTGAGGTGCATGCACTTGCCTGTGCAACCCGCCAAGTTCTTTCTAGCCAGGCCTCTTGTGTGAGTTCCCAGTGGTTCTAGGCCAGGTGAGCAGTGATCCATTTACCTCTATTTTGCAATGAAGAAAACTGACTCAGACAGGGAAGGAGCCTGTTCAGAATTGCACAGCCAGTCTCTGACTTGGAGAGTCAGTGCTTAAGTTCACAGGTCTTATCCGACTCCATCGCCGTGCAGACCTTGAGACTCAGGACGATAGGTCCTTGAGGACGGGGACCGGGGCCTGACTGCACAGATGTGCCTGGGCCAGACTGGATGAAGAACTGTGTAACTTCTGTCCTGCACCTCCTGCCCCCATCCTCGGCTCTTACTTTGTACTTCTCCCTAAGCGGCTCACTGAAGAGGCAGGAAGTGGTTTGAGTTATCATGGTTGGATCACTGTGATCAGTGGTCACTTGTGCAGGCGGCGGAGAGACTGACTTGTTTTTCTCGCCTCTTGGTGAGAAGGGGCATGGGGTGGGAGGTGGAAGCAAGTGTGAAACCTTCTGGGTTGAGTGCTTTCTCCGAGGCCGTGACCTTGCGTTGCGTTGGTGGGGAGCTTCCCTGAGCTGTAGCTGGGTTGGGCCACCTGTTACCCTGCCAGCTTCCAGGGCTGGGGGTGGAAGGAAGCCTGGTTGCTGGGAGCCAGTCTGGGCACCCAGGTCAGGGAAGGCCTTGCTGGCTTCCTCCTGGTAGCAGCAACCCTTGGAAGAGGGCCCAGTATGTGCAGAGCCCGACTGATCTGGGGTTTGTCTCTCTGCTGCTTGTGTTCAGGAATCTGTCTTTTTAGCTCCTTTGGGTTTTGTTCTTCTGCCAATATGATGGGGCGTGATAAAGACCTGCGTACCACCCCTTGTTCAGTGTCCTCTGAAAGAGGGACTCGTGTGCCAGATGGCCTTTTGCTCTTTTCCCTGCTGGTGGCCTCTTCTGTAATAACTTGTGGCCAAGTGGAGACTCTTGTGGAGATGATGATGTCTACATTCCCAGAATCCCACGGGGCCCCTGGTTTCCAAACAATAACAACAAGACAAGGACAATGACAAATATAACAACAACAGCATGTCAGCAGCTGACATTCCCTGTACCTTTCCTAGTCCCAGGCTGCTTTCTGGCGTGGCTCAGAGCAGCTCTGTAGCCCTGTCAGCAGCTGGGGTGCCTGGCACTTTTACTCTGGGTGAGGGAACCAAAACTCTGGGGATGAAGTCGGTGGCCCATGGTCACTGAGCTAGCGCCTGTGGGAGCAGGCTCTGAGCGCGGCCACCTGGCTGCAGAGCTGTGCTCCTTACCAAGAACAATGGTGGCAAGTGCTACTTCTTTTTTTTAAATTGTGGTGCTGGGGGTTGAGGCCAGGATCTTGTGCCTGCTAAATAAGTGTTCTGCTACTGAGCTACACCCCCAGCCTTTTTAATTTTTTCTATTTTGAGACAGGGTCTTGCTAAGTTGCCCATGCTGGCCTTGAACTTGGCGATCTTCCTGCCTTACCCCACCATCCCTGCTAAGTATAGGCAGAGGCAACTGTGTTCAGCATAAGCGCTACTTTTTATTGCTTACTGACTGGTTGAGGTCAGCCAGGAGACTTCAGCTTCCTCGATGACTGGAGAGGGGACCACATGCATCCTGGCAAAGTCCTGGCAAAGTCTCTGCCACCGCTGCAGAGAATGGATTTTTGCCCAGGAGCCCGGGGAGGTGATAGATGGTCCAGCTGGGCTGGGATCGTGGCAGGGGGGCAAGCGAGTGCTCTGCCACTCAGGGCAGTGGTCTCTGCGCCAACTCCTCGTTCCAGGTGGCAGCGCAGGTCCAGTGAGGTCAGACCTTCTGATTTTAAAAATATGAGTGGTTTCTTGACTTTTAAAAGTGTGAGGGCAATAAACAAATCTGACTCATGGCCTGGGACACTGATAGGGAACTGCTGCATCTCATGGTTGGTTCCCAGCTCTGTCTTCACTCTGGAGTTACTTATTTATGTTTCAGTGTCTCTCACTAGAGTGTGAGGAATTGCTTGAGGCCTGAGACCCACCTGGAGCCTCCTTGTCTTCCCAGCTCCTTTCACAGGCCCAGCCCAAGATAGATTATCAGTCAGTGGTGCTGCCTGGCAGGCTGGCCTCGAACTCACAGTAATCCTCCTGCCTCAGCCTCCCGCCTCAGCCTCCCGCCTCAGCCTCCCGAGTGCTGGAATTACAGGAGTGCGCCACCACGCCTGGCTCAAAGGGAATCCTTTGCAGGAGTGATGGAAATGTCTCACCGCCCCCCATCTTTGTTCCACAGAATCAGGGAGTCCCACTAAAGGGAAGTCCTACACGGGCCTGGGGAAAAAGTCTCGGCTGATGAAGACTGTGCAGACGGTGAAGGGCCACGGGAACTACCAGGACTGCTCACTCCTGAGGCCACACGTCCCGCACTCAAGCTATGGCACCTACGTCACCCTGGCCCCCAAAGTCCTGGTGTTCCCTGTCTTTGTCCAGGTGAGCCTGCGGCTGGCCCCGAGGGCGTCATCGGGAGATGAGAACGAGGAGATTTCTTCACCCAGGACTCGGGGTGGGTGCCTTATCCAGGGCTGAGGGCCCTGGCTTGGGAAGCAGAAAAGACTTGAGAAGCTCAGGATGCTGAAGGTCATGTTAGTGAGCAGAGGCTTCCAAGGGGATGCTCAGGAAACAGGCAGTTGTAGAGTCCTGTCTTTCCCCTCGCATCCTCCTCTTTCTCAAACTCAGGGCTGGCACAGTGCAGCTGCTTGCTCTGGTGTCGTAGGACTTGTCTGCTCTACAGCTCACCCAGAAGTTTGCTGTTTGGAGCTGACCAAGGAGGAACTCATGTGGTCCTCTTGGTCACCCAGATGTGTCTGGCCAGGAATCGCTGGTGGCCTGAAATTCATTGGCTCTCCCTTCTTCTCCTATTCCTTCCTCTCCTTCTTCTTCCTTCTCTTCTTTTGCATTTTTCTCTTCTTTTTAAAAATAATTTTTTTTATTCCATCACATAGGTATAACCAGTATGAACACTTTGGTATCATATATATATATATTTTTTTTTAAAATAGATCTTATTCTAGATTTTATATCCGGTTGTCTTTTTTTTTTCGGTCTTTTGAAAGAGGGTCTTGTTATATAGTTCAGGCTGGTGTTGAGCTCACTATATAGTCTTTGCTGGCCTCAAACTCATGGCAATTCTCCTGCCTCAGCCTCCCGAGTGCTGGGACTCCAGGTGTGTGCCACTACACCTGACCCAGTTGCCTTTTTAAAACAAAAATTGTAGCATGAGCATTTCTTTGCGTCTGGGTTGTACAGCGGTGCCCACGCTTCTGTGGTGTGGATATACCAAGTTTCCTGAACCAGTCCTCAATTCAGATCTATGTGTCTGTTCTTTTGCTGCTGTAAACAGCTCTGCGATGACAACTTTGTGCACGAGTTGCCTTGCTGATTATTTTCCTTGGGAAAGATTCCTGGAAGTGAAAAGGCTGGGTCACGGGTCATGAACACGTTGAAGGCTCTTTACACATATTGATGAACCGTGTTTCAGGAAAATAATGTTCAGTTTATCCACTCATTGGCAGTGTATGGTGATGCAGCTCCAAGGGTGTCATTTCTGATAGTGTCCTACTTCTCAGGTCTCCTTAGCATCCCATCCTGGGCCTGTCCTTGTCCAGGGGTCTTAGAAACCCTACTTGCATGTGTCATATCCACAGCAGGATATGCACCTCCACCTCTGAGCTCTGTCAGCAGTGCCAGGCCTTTGCCTTTCTGTTGGTCTCTTTCTTCAGATGTGACATAAAGGTCTTGGCATCCTGGGGCTTTTGTTTTTGCTTTTGATTTTGATAAAAAATTAAAATTGATTTTCCAAAAGTTATGAAAATCTTTTGAAAATGTTTATATTGGGAAACATAAACTAAAAATGGCATAACACTTAAATATTCAATTTAACAAGTAATTATAAAGCAAATATCCACTAAAAGAAAGGAATACTCTTGCCGCTATGGGATATGTTGGAAGCCCACATATCTCTTCCTGATTGTAGCGCCCTCCCTTCCCACCAGAGGTGCAGTGAGCCTTTACTTGCTTTTCTTTATTTTTTCCATCTGTATATATTTCCCTAAAAACATGTTTTGTGTGGCCTCTTTTTGAATATTTTTAATGGGAACATACTGCAAATATTCATTCAGGTCTTGCTTCTTTGGCTCCATATTATTTATAACATCCACTGGTTGCGTGCAGTTGATACTTGGTTCAGTATCTTCCTTTGGGTCAGTATCTTCCTTTGGGCAGGCAGAAGCAATGTTATAAGAATACGATCATGAGGATGGGTCTAATATATCATCGGGTGGGCTCAGGGTGCTTTCTCTGGGATGCACTGGATAGGATGATGGGGCAGGAGGTTTAGGTGAGAAATAGTTCCTTCAGAATTGGTGGTGAGAGGCAGTCAGCTCAAATGGGTTATGAATGTAGAGTAGGGACAGACCTGGCCTTGTAGGGTCTCAGCAGCCAAATCTCTTGGCAAGTGGCTCTCGGGATGCTCTAGGCTCTGACACCAGGCCCTTTCCAGGGTGAGGCATCCTCAGAACAGAGGGGGGTGTAGGGTGGGGAGCCCAGTGTAGGAGTGGGCAGCGGGGGAGGTGAGACCACAGAGGGCCCAAGCATGTGGTTGGACTTCCTGCCGGAGAGCTCAGCTCTCACGGTGAGGGCTGGTGGGGAAGGTGGCGGCCACAGTTCCGCAGAGGACAGGAGTATCTTTCTGTTTCCATCTGGTGTGTGAGGGGGTGTGTGGGTTCTTGGGGGAGGGGAGGGCCCTCTGTGGCTGGCTTGGGCAAGCTGCTTCCCCACCCGCTGTGTCTCTGTACTGCCCGCTCACTGGTACACACTGTTTTCAGCCCCTAGATCTCTGTAACCCTGCCCGGACCCTCCTGTTGTCAGAGGAGCTGCTGTTGTACGAGGGGAGGAACAAGGCTGCCCAGGTAAGACTCGTGCGTGCTGCCTGGCTGGTTACCTACCGCCTTAGCCATCCTCCAGGCCCCTCACTTTTCTCTCCTCTTAATGATTATGGTACAATCCCAGGATGAGAGAGACCCGAAAACTCATCCACCCCACCACCCTTGGCACATGGGTACCTATTTCTTGTCTATGTCCAGTGAAGGTGAATTCACCTCCTCTCAAAGCTATTTTGTCCTTTTTGATGTTTATATTATTCCCCCGTCCCATAAAGACATTCCATTGTTTATCCCAATTTCCTCCAAGGAGGAGAAAAGATGGCATTTCACTTCAGCTGTGGCAAGTGACTTTGTGGTGAGAAAAATTGAAGCTGCTAGCCAGAGAGAATTTTTAGAGGTGTGTCAGTTGCCTGAGTATTCTGAGTCTGTATTAACCGGAATTCCAGATCTTCTTCTGAGAGATCTATGATTTCTCCTGGGCTCTAGGTGTGCTAGCAGGTGTTGTCCGGGCATCATGCCGCCCTTCCTGGGAGCTGGGAACACTTTACTCACCCACACAAGCCCCAGAGCTAGGTGGTCCCAGCTCAGTTCCTCAGGCTTGGAGAATAGTCCCTGGCTGTGTGGCCGCAGACAGGTAATTTAACCTCTCTGAGCCGTGAGGTCCTCATCTGTAGAAGGCAATGGTGTTACTGACGTAGAGACCCACACAGCAGAAAGTCAGTGCTCCATAAGTAGAGGCTTCTGTTGGGTGGCAGTATTGAGACAGAGCTGTCTTGGTCCAGGCAGGAAATAGAAGTGGAACTCCGCAATCTGACTTGGCTACCTGGGTGGTCGTGGGGTGAGGGAAGAGGGCTTGGTGCACATCGGGCCCTGAGCAGAGCTGGCTCTGTAGACTTGAATGGGTGCTTAGGGACTCACAAGATCAGGAAACTTGGGGGCCCAAAGCCTATGTCCAGCCCCAGCTGTGCTGCTGACTCACGATGTCTCTCTTCTTTCTCAGTCTCCCCATCTGAATAGTGGGTCTGTGTGTATTTAAAGCTGCAGGAACAGAGTCTGAGGGGTCTTCAGTCTTAGCATTCTAGGGCACCAAGTGAGACTGTGGCTGAAGCAGGAGATTGGCTTTGTTTTCCTTTGTTTTTTAAACAAGCAGGCCAGAATTCATGTTCTAAATGTGCATTGTCTTTTTCAAGGGTATACTCTGGTGAGACTGCGTGCTGATTTCTACCACACTGGTATTGCTGAGGTCATTTCTGGACCACCCCTTTGGGAATGTTTTTGAGAAGTACAGCATGGCTTGGGAATTGCCTCAGTGGGCGTAAAACTTCATCTGGCTGGGGGATTTAGGTTTTAGGAGTGAGAGGTCACTGGGAACGTGTGTGGTGAATAAGTGTGTGCTGGAGGTAAGTCAGGTGTGCAAGGTCAGAGGATGAGGTGTGGCTGCACATTCAGCAGACTCAGAAGAAGGCAGTTTGGAATGACAGCCACCCGGAAATATGCACGTTTTAATTCACTCTTAAAATCTGCTCACCATTACACCCGCAAATGTTGACCACTTACTGTGCATCCTTGCCACGCATGCATTTTGCATTGATTCCATTTAGCTTTGCGACACCCCCATGAGACACGAGGATACTAATGTTCTGATGAAATTAACTGGGATACAATGCTGGTAAGGAACGGAGCCAGGATTAGCACTCGGCTCTCTGGCTCAAATCCTGGCTCAGCAATACTTTCTGTGACCCCATGCTGCCTCTGGTATGTTTGTTTAAAAACAAACCAAGAAACACAAGCCAAGCTATAGCCATAGTTAAAATTCATCAAAATATCTTTGCCGCATGGATCTTGGGAACTTAGAACCAAGAGACACCCCCCACCCAAAATTGAAGGAAGGGATTTGAAGACAAATAAAATAAATGTATTCCTTTTTCTTACAGTACAATAACAGCCAAATATGAGGATTTTGGTACCCTATCATTTTACTCAAGCCAAAAATAGAACGAATTCCAGAGGGATTTGGGTGACTTCATATAGCCTTAGTGTGCTTGGGGCCACAGGACCCATCCACTCTACTTGCTTCTCTGTTGCTTGTCAGCTGCAGGTCTCCCCACAGTTCCTGACATGCAAAGGCAGCCCCACCCAGCTAGAATCCCTCCCCCACTCCGCCTCTCTCTTCTCTGGGCACGCTCATGTTTGCTGATGTCTGTGAGCTGATCCTGTCCCACACCATGCACTGCCCTCCCATATCCTCCTCCCACCCCCAGAAGTCACATGCTTATGTTTTGGAGCAGCCTCATTTATCCATTCAAACAGAAGCTCTACAGATCTGGGATATAGCTGGATCCAGTGCTAGGTTCCAGGAATACTATGAAGTTAAAGACCAGACACACCCTCCCTTTCCACACTGACTCACTGAGTTTACCATTAACTAAGGAACAGAGGTCTTTTCTGAATACCCTGCCCCAAGGTCAGTTTCCCAGAAGAAGGTTTGGCTAGGGCCACTTGAGAGAGTCACCCTCCAGTTGTAAGGATTCCCTGACTAGGCAATCCCTTCACCCTTGACCCTTTGGGAAAACAGATGCGTCCTCGGTGCAGGTGTGGGGAAGACACCCAAAGCGCCTGTGGCTGGTGGTAGAAGGCAGCAGGTAACTGGACCTTGGAGATAGAGACACCAGGATGCTGATGAGATGGAGGGGTCCACATGCCCTTACCTGGCACGCCTGCACTGTGTCCTGCTTCCAGCTGTGTGCCAGCTCTGTCCTTTCTCTGACCTGACCTTTGGGGGAAATTCTTCACTCATGTTTTAATCACTTCCTGTCTAGACCTAGTCTCAGCTCTGGGGATCTAGGCTGGGGCACTGACCTGGGGCTTTTCTCACCTTGCGGTGGCTCCTCCCTCTTGTCCTCCATCCAGCCCTCGCTGGGCCTGGGCCACCTTTTGACTCTCTAGGCTCCTGAGAGGTTGTCTCCTCTGATACTTCCTCTGCCAGCTTCCCTGCGGGTCCGAGGTTGACAGCTAGATTTTCCTTGCTTTGGGACGTGTATTATGGGAGCATGAGGGTTTGCCTAGTGTCCCCAGCTAGCATAGAGCTTCCTTTCCTTTGCTTAGATTTTGCAGCCCTCTCTCCTGTTGGCCACTCCTTGAATCCTTCTGAGCACTTGATCATTTTCTTCCATTTCCTTAACTTTATTATTCTCATTTGTCTCCTTTGTTCCTCTTTTTTTCCCTGTTTGTATTCTTTCACATCTGGGGACAGAGCAGCTGTAGGCACATTGCTATTACAGTACTGTGTATAGTGAGAGCTTTACGATTGTCAGACCCGCGTAACAGACTGCGAACAGGTAACTTAACCTCTCTGAGCTGTAAGGTCCTTATTCATACAGGACAATGATGTTATTTACATAAAGAGCAGAAAGTAAATGTTCAACAAATGGAAGTTTCTCTTGGGCAGTTGTAAGAGACAGGGCTGTGCTGAGAAGGGGGTTGGATAGGGTCACTATTAAGAGCTCTTCCAGACGAGGCTTCGAGAGTTTTTGTGTTTGGGCCCCATGGGAGGGGCCGGAGCTCTGAGGCCCTCTGCTCAGGGACGTTCCGTTCCCCCACTCCCCGTTGTCTCTGCCTCTGTATTTGTGTGACGTTCAAGGTGCCAAGTAGGCCTTTGGATTTTTTTTTTTTGGAGCTGGGGATCGAACTCAGGGCCTTATGCTTGCAAGGCAAACACTCTAACCGCTGAGCTAAATCCCCAGCCTGGATGTTTTTTATGTATTTTTAAATTACAGAAGTGATAGTGTCTCCTTGGAAAGTAATGCAAATTAAACAGAAATGTATAAAGTAAAATCCTACTTCTTAGAGTGAGGAGAACGGTACATACCTTAGATACTGAAAAAAATGTATAAAATATATATAGAGAGCTGTAGTTTGTTTTACAAAATTATACCCTCGGTATTTTTGCATATCACACTATGGACTTATGATAGACACATTTCTGTTTCTGCCTATGTAGCTCTACTTTATTCGTTTAATAGTTGTACAGAATTCTACCAGGCAAAGGTAGCATCATTTATTTTATTCATCCTCTCTTGGTGGATTTTTATATTCTTTTCCTTTGTTTAAATTATAAAAATGCTGCTAATTTCCTTATATGTTCATATTTCTACATCCTTGCAAATATTTCTGTAGGAAAGAGTGTCAGTAGTGGCATTTAGGGTCATCTTTACCAGTCTGAGAACTGAATGTCAACATGTTTGCTCTGAAGGCTGATCACAGTCTGACACTCACTGTACCCACAGTGTGCACCAAGCCCTTCTCCTGGATTCTTCTTACTTCAGAAGAAACGAAGTATCAGGTTTTGACACCTCAAAGGGAAGTTCCCATAGTTAATAATCCTTTGTGGGGTTTTTTGGGGGGTATAATCTAAAATTGGATTTTATTGCTTTTAGCTAAAGGCCACTGCGGAATTTATAAAACAAAGAACAGTGTAAACTTCAGTGGGAGTAGAGGATCAAGTGGATGTTTTTAGCATAAAAAATATGCTGAGCATTCCTGTTGGTTTACCTATAATGTCTAAAAATAGCTTTTTCCTTTGTTTTTGGAGCAACTGGTATGTAAAGGAGGTTAAAGTTATGTACAACTCTGTATCGAAATATAAACAACTGGCTTTTTCTTGGACTGATTTCTCATTAATTCAGTTAAAGTTATGTGCAAGGAGTTTGATAGTATTACATCACACCATGTGACGCTAAGAGCTGCGCAGCAAGCTTGAGGCAGAGCTGGGTGAGGGGCTGGGGACCCTGGAGTGCTGCAGGGCCAGTCCAGGACAGGTGGGCCTGGGGACACCAGGCTGTGGAGAGGCCCCTGCGAAGCCATCTGCCGTGGAGGCCAAGGACTGTCTTTCCTTCTCATTTTTTTTTTTCCTACTTTGAGGAGGGCAGAAAAGTGTTCTCCATTGGCTGGCCCACCCTTGGAGTTGCTCCTGGTGCTGCCTGAGATGACAAGGATGTGTTACCCAGACCTCCAGGGGAGGTCGTGGCTTTCTGTGTCCGGGGGACAGAGGAGTAGCCAGTCTATTTGCTCTCTCCTGGTGCAGGTGACACTGTTTGCCTACTCGGATCTGCTGCTCTTCACCAAGGAGGACGAGCCTGGGCGCTGCAATGTGCTGAGGAACCCTCTCTACCTCCAGAGCGTGAAGCTGCAGGAAGGTGAGGTGCGCTGGGTGCTGGCCCTCAGTGGGCCTTTGGTATGTGCCGTGGGTGCTGTCCCCAGAGCGGCAGATGCTCCACTCTAGGCTTGTAAGTCTGCTGCCGCACCTTGGGCTTTTCAGGGTGGGTTCTGTTCTAGCCACCTTCCAGGGAGGCTGTGGAGTGGGTGGGAGGAGCTTTGGACTTGGAGCCCTGTTCAAATCTTGGCTCTGCCTCTCACTCCTGGTGTGACCTTGGGCAAGTTACTCCACTTCTGTGAACCTGTTTCCTTGTGTCACCTGGGACAGTTGTAGCATCTCAGAAGGTTGTTGGGTTAAGCCAGGTCTTTTATGCAGAAGGCTTGGCCCACAACTGGTGCCTAAGAAATGCCTGCTGCCACCCTGCCCACCACACATGTGTGGACAGAGACCACTGCCCCTTCTCAGCTGGCTGCATAGCGCTGTTGAGAGCCCAAGGAAGCTGGAACACGTGCGGCTGGGGGGCTGAAGAGCAGGGTATGCGGGCCCTGCAGAATTTCTAACCCTGAACTCCTGCTGGGGAACGGGAAGCCAGCTGGGAGTATCTGTCGAGCGGTTTGGTTTGGCGCCTGAGGTCTCCGCTGAAAGGGGCTCGATTTCCTCTCCCAGATTATGAAAACAACAACAGACCTGTTCGAGCACGGGCGGCAGGGGCAGGGAGGAAAATATTACCCAGTGAAAGAATTCTGTTTTGGCGGGTTTTGCTCCAGGCAAACTTCCTGACTACTTGCAAAGCCATCCTGTGCGCCTGCTGCCCTGGCTGGTCTTCCTCCTTGGAAGCTGGGTCCTGTGGGAACCTCTCCTGTCAACTCCCCATGGGAAGTTGCTCACCACTATCCCTCTCTGGGTCTGACTTTCTTTTGCCTGCTGAACAAGGGTGGCCACAGCCCTTCCCTCCAGGCGGCGGCTCAGCCCGATCAGAGGACTCTGAGCCACTTCAGCACAGGCCCTGGCCTGCCAGGAAGCTCCCCAGTGCCTGCCGCCCTCCAGCCAGTGGACTCTGCCCCGGTCTCCTTGCTATTTCCCCTTCCTCTCCTGCTCCCTCGCAGCCAGCTCCCCTGTGCTGAGTACTCACATATATGCACTTTCCATCCAGTCCTTCCTTCCCTACTCCCCAGCTAGGATGGCGTGGGACCCACCCAGTCACATCTGGGGAGTGCTGGGCAGGACGGTGCTCAGTAACGTGCACTGACCAAGGCTGAGAATGGACTCGGACTCAGCGTGTTGTAGGCCTGGGGCCACCAGCCCAGGACTCTTGTTTGCTCAGCTTCCTGCTATAGGAGGGAGGGAAAAGAAGGAGGCTCCAATTGGCTGCAGTTGGGTAGAGGCTAGAGTGGGGGAAGGAGGCAGAGCTGAGGGCTCTAGCTGGAGGATTGCTGCTGTTATCATGTGTGACCTCAGCTGATCCTTTCCCTTTTCTGGGTTCAGTTTCTAAGGGTTGGGGCAGCCCTTTGTGTCCCCTCCCAGCTCTCACAGCCCCAGGTAGGACCCCCATGGTGGCTGAGAGAAGCCTGAGAGGCCTGGACTGGTTTTCTCCTCCTAGACCCTCTCCCCACCCCGCCCCCCGCAGGACTTGTGGTTAAAGGGAGGGTTGCTCCGCGCTCTAGTAGGTGGTAATGGTCAAGGTGAGCCTGGCCTGTTGCCCTTGGGTTGAGGCAGCATCTGCCGGCAGATGGTGGGCCACCTAGAGGAGGTCTGGGGGTGGCCAGGCAGCACAACTCAGGAGAGAGGACCACAGACATTAGAGCTTGTTGGCTTGGCATGAGAGAAGGAGTACTAGATTTTTTGGGCGGATGGTTTGGAGCAGACCTCAGGCCTGAGATGGTTTGGGGGAGCCCCTGGGAAGCCTCAGAGCTGCTTAGAGCAAAAGATGGTTCGATGACACTGAGTCCTCTAGGTGCACATTCAGTTGGCTTTGGTAGCACATATCTGTAATCCCAGCACTAGGGAGGCTGAGGCAGGAGAATCACCTCGAGTTCGAGGCCAGTGTGGGCTACATAGTGAGTTCAAGACTAGCCTAAATTACACAGCAAGACCTTGTCTCCAAAAACAAAGAACCAAAAGAAGAACACCACACACACACACACAGACACAGACACATACAGACACACACACACACATGCATATTTTTTAAGTATAAAAAAGGTGCACATTCCAATGTTTAGTTTCTTTTGGGACACCCATGGAGCCCTTGTGCCCCTACCCGCACTGTCCCTACATCCCTGAGCCAGGTCCAGAGGTTCACTGAAGTCTAGTGTCCCCTTCTGCCTTAGACAGAGTTGGAGCTTCAGGACCCAGTGTTCTGAGTCCTGGCGCCCGATTTCCTGCCCTCCTCCCCTGTGCCCCAGGAGACTCACTGCCGCCACAAGGACCTGAATGAGGCTTTTAAGAGACGCATTTGGGGCCTCGGCTGGAGCCTTTGGTGCCAGAATGGTCTCTGATTAACATTGCTCAAGATGTGAAAATCCTAAGTTTCTTGTTTGTCTCTTTCAAATCAATGTGTATGCAGAGTTCAATCTGGAACAAAGAAGATGGTAAGCAAGAAGAGGTTGCACCTTACCAGCATTTTAGGGAGAATCACCCCATCCCAGGGACCAAGGACTCCCTCGGCACTTGTCTGAGTAGCCCTTAGCTCTGTGGGCCTAGTATGGGCATAGAACATCGTGGCAGCCCAATGAATGTTTGTTGGGTGAATCAATGAATGATTCAAAGGTGACTGGATGCCCTGTCCGAGCTTGGGAGCTGGGAGTGTGCCCTCATTCAGGGCCCCCGGCTGGTGGCCACTGCAATCCTGTCTGCCTTCTCCTGACCAGCTTCCCTAAGCTTCAGTAGGACTGAATGGCGGTGTAATGGGAACAGACGGAGAGCTGACTCTAACAATCAGGACATCTCCGGTCAGTCGGGGCCCATTGTGGTCTCTTCCTGCCTCTGCCGCCTGCTGGCTTTGCTGTTCCTCGTGTTTCTGAATCCCAGGCAGCCAGCATCATGCCCATAGTGTGTCTTCTTGGCCTGCCCTCATCTTTCAGACGTGGCCTGGAAATATCCAGGTGACTCGTGAACTCTCTAGCCATCTCGGGGACCCAGGTTCCCATTTTGGAAACTCCAGCTGCCGGAGTACTTGGATTAAATCTTAGTTGACATTTTCTGAACCTGTGAATGCTTGAGTCAAGATCTCAGACTAGGCCTGAAAGGACTCTGGGAAAATGACAGAAGGGTCAGACCAAGGCCAGGAAGCCCAGGGGCTCCACGGAGTCCATAACTGGGAATCCCCCTTGCATGGTTCATGCGTTCCTTGGCAGAAAGCAAGGCCCGCTCTGGAACCCATAATTCTCTGTTGAGTTTCCAAATGGTGCAGGCAGCGCGTCTCTAATGTGTAGCCTCAGTGTCCCTTCTCCTCTGTGTCAGCCCCAGTCCTGATGTCCCAGGAGGGTTGAGGCTGTCTCCTGGGTCAGCCCCTTTGCTGCCTGCTTTTCTGTAGCTGCAGCAGCTCCTCCCTGGTGCCCCTGGCCCCTTGCTTGTTTTTCTTTTATGAGACTCTGAATCATGCTGAGCACTGCCCCCATTCCATCCTTCTGTCACAGGGCTGCCAGCACGAGGCTGTGATGTGGAGCAGGTTCCAGGGAAAGTTTGCAGTAATGCAGGGATGTCAGGGCAGGCAGAGGGTGGTGTCACAGCACAGAGTAGTTGTCAAGGATTCCATCAACCATCCCTGGCCACAGTCTCCCTGAAGTACTCATCTCCTGGGCTTGCCTTCTCTTCTAGAATCTTCTTTCTTCACTGCCAGCTGCCCAAACCTGAATTCCTATTGTTTTCTAACACGGGTCTCCTCAGCTCTCCTTCACTCTAGGGTCTGCTTCTGAAGAATCAAGGAAATAATTCAGTGTGTTTTCTTAAGCAAAAGACACCACCCCCTCTTGTCTCTACTCTTAGCAACACAAGGAACTAGAAGAGGCTTTGGGGTTGCAGTATTTCTCTTCTTCCTCTCTCTCTCTCTCCCTCTCTATGATTGAACTCAGAGCCTCTGCACTGAGCTACATTCCCAGCCCCCACCCCCTTTTTGAGACAGGATCTTGCTAAGTTTGTTAAATTGCTGGCCTCCAACTTGCCGTCCTCCTACCTCAGCCTCCTAGAGTGCTGGGATTGATAGGTGTGTACCACCACACCTAGTTTACAGTGTTCTTAAACATTATGGGTCTCTTGGGGAAGGCTCCCTCTCTCCAACCCATTTCCAGGTGGGGAGAAGTAAAAGATTTACTCTGAGTGCAAAGTGGTCATGAGTGCCACCAGGGGCTAGTCTTACCTGGCTCTCCCTGGAAGCTCCTGGCCTTAGAGAGCTGCCCACATCCCTGTGCCAAGGGGACCCAGCCTTCACCTGCCTCACCCAGGGCCCACTTACTGCTTCGCTTAGGACTGGCTTGGCCCACAGTCCCTATTGTTACCTTGCTGCCTTCTCTTGGTTATGAATTTTGACAATTTCCTCGCCTCAAGTCTGTGTTGAAGGGTCTTACTTTGACCCTGGTGGTTGAGAGGTGGCATTGGAGAGGTGGGCTCTGGAGCCAGGCTCTTCCCCTTCCTGCCCGGGGTGAGTTACTTCACCTGTCTGTGCCTTAGTGTTCTCACCTGGCCCACAAATTCTGCCGGCTCTGCCCCATGGAGTTGTTGAGAGGGCTGTAGGCCCGCGCTCTGTTGTAGAGCTATACCCCAGCCCTTGGGAAGCATGTGAGTGGTAGGTGGCAAGCAGCACCATGGTACTGTACAGTTCTGTGGCCCTTGATGCTGTTACATGTGATGTATGATTGCTGCTCTTAAAAATGACACCTGCTTAGTGAGGCCCATTGCTTGCCGCATAGAGAGTTTCCAGCCATCCCAGGCCTGTGTTCATATGAGTGCTGCCAGATCCAGCCGAGTGGCTGCAGTGGTCAGGGCAGATGTCTTGGAGGAGGCGGCCCTCACTGCCCCGTGAGCACAGCTGATGCTTCTCTGTCTCTGCCCACTGTGTTCCCACCTCCTGGTGTGCCCTTTCTCCCCCTCTTGAGTTCTAGCGCAAAAAGGTCCTTCTCCAGAAATCCCTCCCCAACAGCTGGCAGCCATCTCTCGGCTTCCAGCTGAGCTCCTCTGCTGGAGGAGGAGGGGACAGCCCTCAGTCCCTCCCAGTTCTCCCAGACGCAGAGGGCTTGGTCAGTCATTGAGTTTAGGATCCTAGACCAGGGATGAGGAGGCTCCAAGAAAACACACAGAGGGCTTGGCCTGGACCAGGAAGCCATCTCGTAGCTCCACACAGCCCATGAGTCAGGCTTGCCCCACCTTGGCTCATGCTTTCCAAAGTGGGAAATAAGGCTCACCCAGGAATCAAATGACATGCTGTTGAGTTTCAAAATGGCAAAGGAAGTCAGAGTGGTCAGAGAAAACCCAGATGTGTCCTGCCTCTTGCCCCTTGTTGCAGGAGGGATCATGGAGAGGAGGAGACCTCCTGGGATGGGTGACAGCTTCCTACTCCGGACTGACTCTGCTGGAGATTCGATGGCAGCCTTCTTTGGGTCAGGCTGACTTGTGGGCAAATGCCTTGCAGCCGCCCATCGCCCGGTCAGTGAACGGGTGGCTTTGCTCCAGAGACTGCCCTGTTCCCTGGGTCTGCCTCTTGCTCTTTTTCCAGGAAGCGCCACACACAGCCTGCTGGGCGAGAAAGCTGGCTCTGCCCCAGCAAACCGCTGAGACTCTTCAGCCCGTTCTAACGCAGGTCTCCCTTTTTCTTCCCACAAAGGTTCTTCAGGAGACTTGAAATTCTGCCTGCTGTATCTAGCAGAGGTGAGTCTGTCTTTCTGAATTCAAGTTCTGGGACCTGGTGCTTGAGGGAAGGCCTGGGGCCTGGAGCTTGATTATGCGATTCTGATGCTGGACTCCACACAAGCCTGCAGTGGTCCAGGGCGCATCCCCCAGTGCCCCTGCCCCAACTCTCTTACCATATGTGAAAAAGCAGCGGAGAGGTGGTCTTGGGATGACTCCCGAGATCTGCTCAGGACCGCCTGAACCCAAACACCTGCGGGTCTCACAGTGGGGGTGTGGCCTGCTGGATGTGCATCCCTGTTTATTGAGTAGCCTTCCTCTGGAGGTTACCCTGACTCCTACACCTGCTTCTTTGGTCTTTTTTTCCTTAGCGCCCCCTTCACCCCCCAGGGTCTTGTCAGTGTTTCCAAAAGCCCAGAGGTAATTGGACCTTTACCTGGGCCAAATAGTACAGGCTAAAGCAGAATAAATGTCTGTGTTTGGGGCTGGATGCTTCTTACTCTGTGATCGACACTCTTGGTTATCTCTGTCTGCTCTGAAGCTTAGAGGGGCCATGCTGTGCCTCCGTGAAGCAAAATTGGGCAGAGGACTCAGTGGTTGATATGGTTTTGTAGATAAAATATCATGAAACCACAAGTTTAACCAAAGAGGTCCTTGGTGATGAAACATTTGAAAGTCATCGAATCATACGAAATCTTTTCAGTCTTCAGGGAATTGGTAATTCCCAACCTGGTGTCTGCTGTGGTAATGTGTGGGTAGGGTAGTGTCTGTTCAAAGCAAGATTTATTAGACCCTCTGCCACTGCTTAAATTTGGCTAACAGTGCTGGGAATATGTTACACTGGTGAGAGAATATACTGGCCATACTGTGCGGGTAGAGCATGACCAGGAGTTTTTTCTTTAAGATAGAGTCTTGCTATGAAGCCCAGGCTGGCCTCACACTTGTGGTGATTCTCCTGCCTCAGCTTCCCAAGTGCTGGGATTATAGGCATGTGCCATTGTACCCAACTATATGGCTGGCCAAGAGGAATACAGCCTTTTGCAAAGGAGTTTGTGCCCATCTGTTGTGGTACACACTTCTAGTCCCAGCTACTTGGGAGGCTGAGGCAGGAGGATCACTAGTTTGAAATCAGCCTAGGGAATTTAGTGAGACTCTGTTTTGTTTTTTTAAAAAAGCCCAGTATTGGGCCACACACCTGTAATCCCAGCACTTTGAGAGGCCAAGGCAAGAGGACTGCAAAACTGAGCCCAGCCTGGGCAATTTAGTAACTTAGTGAGACTATCTAAAAGAGAAAGTAGAAGGTTGGTGATGTAGCTCAGTGTAAATGCTCAGGCTTCAATCCCTGGTGGGGAGAAAAGTGTTCCTTCAGTTCTTGGCAAAGAGCAGAGGCACAAGGCCTGGGGGGGAGCAGGCCCTTGCCGAGAGCTCCCTTCGGAGAAGCAGAGGTTTTCAAAAAGGCAGTGGACATTGTCAGGGCAGAGCTGAGGACTCGGCTGCCTGGAATGCAGACCCGAGGGCACCAGACATCCTCCCCTGTGCCAGCCAGATCCCCATCAGGGCCCAGGGTGTCTGGTTCCACAGAGCCAAGCAGGCAGGGTACGTTCTGGAGGAGCCATGAGCCGGGTGGGTTCCCCCAGCTCCTCCAGAGTCACGACTCTGGATTCCAGTTCTCTTCTCGGCCCCTGAAATGAGTCTCCAGGTTCTTTAATGCCAAGAGAGCTTCCTGCCAGGCTGGGTTTGTTTTTCCCAGAGAAAAGCACTTCTGCTCCATTGGATCTGTGACCTCCTGGCTGTCCAAAGACTGATGAAGGAATATTGATTTGGAGCCTTTTATTTCAGTAAAGTGCCAGGTGATCTGACCCTGAGGGGCTGGGAGGTTGAAACTCACAGCAGCCGGAAGCCTCTCTCTTCTCCTAATGGGCTGCCATTTATGAGAGGCAGGGAAGGCAAGCTGCCTGCTTGCTCTGTAGCCTGAGATACTTGGATGTGGGTGGGCTTGGCCCCCATGGAGGGCCCCAAATGTACATCTTAGTGAGAACTTCGGACAGGTGGATACTCTTCATTTCCTTACGTGCTGGGACACCCCGAGGAGAAACCAGGGGGAAGAGCTGGGCTTTGGGGAGGGTTTTTCACTCTGTGTTGAGAAAGTCCCAGTTGCCTGGGTGATAGCAGCTTGGATTATTCCCAGCTCCCGGGTCCTGGGCAGGGCTGTCTTGAGCAGTCCTTGGCTCTGGGTCCCTGGTGTCTGGATAGGTTACCCTCAGCCCTTGCAAATTGTGGGACAGATGCAGCCCATGACTGGCTTTGGAGCACTCAGGGCGCTGGGTCAATGGACACATTGATCAGGGACATTCTGTCAATTAGAATCTGATGCTGGCCCCATTTATTTAAGAGCCTGGTTTTAGAATGAGGAAGACCTAGATTTGAATCTTGGCTCTGCCATTTCCCGAATGATCTGGGGCAAGCTACACTCTCTTCTCTGACACAAGGCATGAGGCCGACCATGCAGGCTTGTTGTAATGATTAAATGAGATTCAATAAGATGCTGCCTCCAAGCACTTAGCACAGAGCCTGGCACACAGTGCTCAGTGAATGGCAGCTATTATTATTGCCAGTTTCATGGCAGGAGACAGGGCTTTTCATATTCATTTACCCTCCATTAGAGGCATTCACAAATGATTTATTGATCTTTTAAAAAAAAAGCCAGGAGGAATATCTCACATTCTTTGTAATGTACGTACACAGTTATACAAATACGGTAAGATCACAGGCTCTGGAAGAGGCAGAAGACAACTGTGAATTTCTGTGTGATTTAATCCCTCTGAGCCTTAGTTCGCTGATCTGCAGAAGGGTGAACAGTGGACCTTTTCTACCGATGTCACAGCATCGTCAGGAGAACTGAACTGAATGAGAGCATGCTTGTCATCGCCGATGAACACACTTCAGTCAGAGCCGAAGGGCTTTATGAAGATAAAAGTAATTCAGGAGCAAGGCGGTCAGGCAACATGGGGGTTGTAGACAGGCCAAGAGGGGCTGGATGTCTGTTGGATTTGAGTGCTGCCAGATGGGGCTTATGCCGCTGAGGGGTCTGCACGTGGCTGACCACCCTGAGTTAGAAGATGTGACATTCGAGGGTGTTTGTGACAATGCCTTTGACCCTGAAGCTTGATAATGAGGGCACAGTACAAGTCAGTGTTAAAACCAGCAAGCTGGATACTTGGAGCTGGATACTTCAGGGTCCTCTAGCATTCTAGAGGTTTTCAGCTCTAAGTCCCCAAAGCCAGAGATTTAGTCCTACAATCTGCTGCTGGGACAGGCAATGTGGTTTCCATCCCTGATGGAAAATGAAGCTTCCAAAGGAAGCTTTGGCCTCGATGTCTTTAGAATCACACTTAACCATTACAAATGATCTGGCTGCCACTCCAAGCAGAGCTACATGGCTGACTACAGGCGTGGTTCTATGGGTGTCCGCAAAACAGAATGATCACATCTGTTTCCTTGCAAAAGCTGTTGGAGGAAATACCAAGGCACTGCTGGCAAAGTGCTTGGTACTATGAGGACCACGGAGCAAGAGGGGCTGCTTCTGGATTAGATGTGTAGCTTGGTTGCTATGAAAGCATCCTTGGGGAGAATTCTCATGCTTGTAGAGAGGGGACCATCCTTTGGGGCATGGGGCAGTTGTACAAAAAGCTGCCAGTGACCTCTGATCTGCTTAGAGACCAAAGGATTTCTCCTGATAGCTTGGTGCTCTGGTTGCCTCCAGGCCCTGTCTGCAAGAGACAGCAGTTGGGTCAGCCAGGAGTGTGGCCACCCCGGGAAGCCTCCCCAAGTTTTGGAGATAAAATCCCAGCAAGTGTAGTTCTCTAAGCTGGGAACCTTCGCTCTGGGATCATTGACCCTGAGGCTCAGGGAGGCCCTTAGACACTGAGTCTTGATTTTTCCCTTGTATGAAATGGGAGTAACAATCCATGCCCTCCCTGCCTCTTCAAGGAATCACCAAGATTAAAATGAGATCATGGGTGGGAAAGTGCTTTTGAAAATTGATAATTAGATAAAAAGAATTATTATTAAGGCAGAATTCCTGCTTCAGAGCAGCAGAAGATGCTGCTGAGGCTGAGCAAGATTGAGAAACTTGCTGCAGTCTACAAGGCTGATTGAAAGCATTTCTGGGAGACTCAAGGCAGGGCCAGCCATGTGGAGTGAGGGCCTTTCCAAACTGGAAGGGAGTATGGTCCCCACCTAGCCTTCCCTTCAACATGGCCACCATGAAACAGGAAGCAGAGGGTTTTCTGGATTGTGTCTGCCCCATTGGGCTTTCCCTGGGAAATCTTGAGATCTTTTGTTGGGTGGGTCCTGCGCCTTCCCCTGCAGTGAGTGGGAAGGCTCTGGAATCAGGGAGCCTTTAGTGGAAGAGGCAAGATTGCCTCATGTCCCCACCCAGTGCCCTGAGGTCTGTATCAGGCAGGCCTTTCTTTTCCTCTCCTCCCATGCTTTTAGGAAGATGAGCTACTGAGTACTTTTCCCACCGGAGAGGCAGGGGACACAGCACGGGAGGCGGCTGCACTTGACATTCCTGAGGGCTAGATTGGATGCAAGGTAGAAGAAGTTTCCAAATGTGCTATTAGATGATGTCAAGAACTTCCCAGCTCAGGTGTTTGTGTTTGCTATCCCTTCTGCTGGGAATAACTTGGAAGCACTTTTCTTTTGTTTTGGTATTAGGATACTGGGCTTTGGACCCAAAGAATGCTGGGCTATACCCCTGGCCCTTTTTATTTTATTTTGAGACAAGGTCTCTCTAAGTTGTCCATGATGACCTGGGATTTTCCATCTTCCTGCCTCAGCCTCCTGAGTAGCTGGGATCACAGGTGTGCACCACCACACCTGGCTCAAACCCTTTCCCTGCCGCCTCCTGCTATCATTCAAGCCTTAGCTCAAGTGTTAGTAGTCCTTCTCAGAGTTGTCTGACCATCCAACACAAGTCCAACCTTCCCCTTTATGACCTTGGTGACATTTTCACAATTTGTAATTATATTTTTTCTTAGCTGTTCTTCGCCCCACTTCCCAACCTGAGGGCAAGGACTTAGTCTATCTTTTTTTTTTAACCTCTTTATTCCCTGCCTTGCATAGTCTTTTGCACGTAGTACATAGTCAAAAACATTTCCTAAATGAAGAAATCACTGAATAATAACAATAACTGCTACATGCGGAGCTCCTGGGATTGTCCTCACTGGGATTGTCCTCATTGCTTGTCCTCCCAACGGCTCAGGGATGTAGGTGACGTCATTGTCAATCCCATTTTATAGAAAGCTCCTGAGGTTGACAGCTAGGAAATGGCAGGGTCTGTTAGGCTGCAAAAGGAGACAGGGCTGCACAGGAACCAGGTCTTTTTCTCCGCTCCAAGCCCTCTGGCTTGTGCTGTTCGCTCCCTGGCTGAGCTCACGAATTGCAGCCCTGTGAGGTTATAATCAAATTCTGTGGAGTCAGAAAGAGCTTGTCATGCCTGGTCTGAGTGCCTGCTGGGGGTTGGTAACCCTGGGCTCCTCCCTGCCTGCCCCCTGCGTGTCCTGAGTGCTCAAGGGGCCCGCTCCCTGGTGCTGTGCCAGTGCTGGCCTGGGCTTGACCTCATCTCAGAAGTTCCCCCAGCAGCCAGAGCTTATGAGGCCAGTACTTGCATGCATGTGCTAGACCCAGATGAAAAGGGCCTCCTAGAAGGAGTTTGTAGTCTAGTCAGTGGCATTTAAGTGGCAGCTGTGCTCAATGTGGTTGAATGGTCATTAGTGAGACCCCACTCACACGCCAGGCAGTGGCCTGCAGAGGGGCACACAACTGCCTGCTGAGCATGTTTCAGAGGGACTTGAGTTGTCACTTGGCTTCTGTTGGTGTGTCCATTCAACCCATCTGACCTTGACCTTGTCATCTCAGGAGTGTGCTGAGAGGGAGAGGCGTTCTGTGAGTGGCGGGGGGTTCCTGGCACCATAGAGCATCAGCTGGAAGCCTTGGTGCTCTGGGCTCCCCCGAGCTCCCCAGCTGTGGTCCTGTGCTGCTGGCCCGGGTGACCTCACCATCTCTGGCCTGAGCTCTCCACAGGCCTCTATTGTGTGGGGAGCCACTGCCTCCCTCCCTGCCCCCAGCCCATGGGCCTGTGGCTCCCTAGCTGGTCCCCTGGCCTCCTCCGTGCCACCTGGGACTAGTGTGGATTCGTGGCTCTTAGGAACGCACCCTTCCCTGCTGCAGCCTCGCCCTCTGGAGCCTGGGGATGGGCTTGGGCCCTGGAGACCCTTGATCTGAGCCAGGCGGGAAGCAACCCTGACCATCCCTTTCTCTCTTTTCCCTGACGTCAGAAGGCAGAGTGCTTATTCACTTTGGAGGCACACTCGCAGGAGCAGAAGAAGAGAGTGTGCTGGTGCCTGTCAGAGAACATCGCAAAGCAGCAACAGCTGGCAGCCTCACCTCCTGAGAGGAAGGTAAGGGCCTTGCCAGTGGCTGTCACCCTCGCTGCCTGCTTCCCCAGCCGGGCCTTTGAGCCTCCCAGCTGAGCTGGGGGTCGGCCTGTGAAGCTGGGCAGCAAGCTCTTGGCAAGGGGCCTGTGCCCCGAGCTTTCGCCCCCTGGGCTTTCCCTCGGGTCTATTGAGTGGGGTTGACATGGCTTCGGTCGAGCAACAGAGGCAGATTGACCATGGCCCATCAGTTCTCGGCTCTGCTCTTTGGTTTGCCTATGACAAGGTTTAATTTGGGCTGGGCTCTCTGCTGCTGCCTGGCAGGCAGCCCCCTTCGCCACTGGGGAGACCATGCCCGGGGCCAGCACACTGGTGTTTAACACTGGCCCAAGGCGGACGTAATTGAGGGGATGTTAGCAGCAGAACCCGTCATGGTTCGATGTAGGTCAGAGCCAAGTGGAGCCAAATTTGGACTGCTGGGGGCTAGGACCAGCCAGCTGGAGTGTCAGGGAAGATTAGAGACTGGCCAGAGAGAGGCCAATATGGGCTGGGTACTGCTCGGTGCCGGGGGAGGGCGTTGGGATGGCAGGCGGATCTTTGACACCCCAAAGCCTGCCACAAGGCGGTTATATGCTCCCATTTGTGAACCTTCAGGTCTCTTTTCTTGTTAAAATCGCTGGCCATCTGGGGATTTGGTGTGGTTTCCGCAGAAGTTGCTGAAGTATTTGCTCTGTCAGATCTGGGGGAGGAAAGCAAATGAGAAGGAGTTGCAGCCTGTGAACTTGCTGTCTTTGTTGCTTTGCAGTGTGTCGGGCCCACTGCGCCACGTGCCCCAGGCTTTGGAGGGGATATTGGTGGAGGTGGGGAACAGGTGGCTGCCAGTCTCATCTGTAGCTCCTCAGCAAGTTGAGAAAGGAGTGAGACTCTGAGGGTCACAGCTTCCTGGGCTTTGAAAGTTATCTTACTTTACACTGGTCAGGGCAAGGATGAGGGGAGGATGTGGGACCCTTGAGTCAGACTTCCATGCTGACTGGCAGTATGGCCTTGGACAAATCATTCTACTGCTCTGTTCTTTCTAATTTGGGGACATTAGTTCCTCCCCAAAAGGCTTTTAAGAATTCAAGGAGAAGATGCATATATTGCACATAGCACAGTGCCTGGTATGCAGTAGGCGCTCATTCAGCCAAGCTCTAGGGTGTGCACTGTCCCTACCCACCACTCAGGCAACTGGCTGGACCACTGTCAGGTCTCTCTCCTATGCAGAGACCTGTTGCCATAGCCACAAAGCTGCCCACTCATCTGGAGTTCGCCACTGTCAGAGTCTAGGCTGCTGTCCTTTCCCTGGGGTGGCTCCTGGGACATCAGATATCTGGATGTGTGCCAGCTGCACCCCCCACCCGCTTTCTTTTTGGGGGCTCAGTTCTTCTGTTCTGGAGAGGGTTCTCTGTGCCCGGGCTCCAGAGCTCACTGGCTCTGGAGGTGTTGGCCATAGCCTTGCAGTGCTTAGGAGACTGTCCGTCCGAGGGACACGAGGCTGTGGTTGCCTGGGGGGAGGAGGGTCTCAGACAGGCTCTGGGCCCCGCAGGACTGCGGATGTGCCTGGCTGACCCAGAAAGGCTCCAGGGTTGGGTACCTGGCTTCAGGGCCACACCTAGTTACATGGACATTCCAGGCAGGCAGCAGTTTGGACTCCTCATCATGTACTCTTCAAACACGAAGTTAGGGAAAGGTCGTGTGCTGGGCAGGAGAAAGTAAAGCAGGGCCTGCCTGCTGGGACGGCCTCAGAACCACCTCCTGGATGTGAGACTGGGCTGCCCCAGACTTGCACGCCCCCTTGGCCCACCCTCCTTACGTGGCAGTAATGGAGCTGGGGATCTCACTGCTCACTGTCTTCCCTGCCCCTACCTTCTCCATATGCACTTGGAGTATTAGCACTTTATTTCTTCTGGTCATTTACAGACTGCTTCCTGAGAGAAGGTCCCATAAATATAACTCTGTAGTTGTATATCAGTCTGGGAATACTTTAGTAACTTTAGTGAGCTGCCTACCTTTGCTCAGTGTGAGGGTGACCATGAAGCTCCCTCACTGTCCTCTGAGAGATGAGATGGAGGCCACGCAGAGCCCAGAGAGAGCTCAAAGAGCTCTTGCTTTCCAGGCATAAAAGTCCTGCTTGACAGAGGCCTTGAGGGAGCCTCGTGCCTGTCCCTCCTCACTGTGTTCCTCGGAAACACCCCGCCTCCACTGGAAAAGGGGAAACTATTGCCAAAGCACCTGCTCTCCTCAGATACCTTCCAGGGAAAGAAGGGTTCAGGAGGCAGCTCTCCAAACTCCTCCAAACTCTGTGCTACCCCTTCCCAGCCCCCAGCCCCTGCTCCTTTCTGCAGTGTGGTGGGGGATTCTATGCCATCTCAAGGATGGGAAAGCTCTTTCCAAATTCATAAACCGTATAAACACAATTTACCCTGAGTATGACATAGATGGTTGTTCGGGAGGATGGAGGGAATAGAGAAAGATGGGTGTCGCCTCCTGTTCTGTGCTCTTTGGCAACCACTTCCTCCCATGACCTTAGTTGATCCCATCAGCATGTTGGTCAGGTAGCTTTTTCCAGCTCCTTAAACTTTGGGATTATGAAAACTGAGGACCTGGGGCCACCTGGTCTCCATCAGGGAACCATACCCTGAAAAGTTACAGAACTTGACTTTTGTGATTTGTGCTGCCTTTGGGATGGCATTAGGGACTAGGGCAGGCATAGGCTTTCTGGCTGTGCCCGTGGGGCCAGTGGTCTATGGCCTGGCAGTGCGGGATCCAGCTGCGGCAGAATGGACCTGTGAGGCAGGTGTAGCTGCTCAGCATTCCTTCTTGGGAGCTCTGTTACCTTTCTCCTGCTTATTCTTCATGACTGCTCTAGATAGGGGTAGCTCTTTTGTAGAAATAAATGACTGGCTGCCTCTCCTGTCCCAGCTGCCCTTCTGCTCAGCACCCCTTCTTCCCCTTCAGAACTCTGCCCCTCTCTTGCTTTGTATTACCTGTCCCTGGAGAGCATCCACTTTTCATCTTCAGCCTGGATAACTCACACCATGCTCTCTACACTAAACTTCCAGCACTACTGGGAAGCTTCTCATTTAGATCTTCTCCCCCTGTGGCCAATGAGGTTCCAAGCTGGTAGAGAGAGGCAGACATATATTATTTTGGTTATCCAATCAAATATACACAAAGAATGTATTCTCCGTGCCAAACTGTGTTTAGGTCCTTTGAGGTCACCTTGATGAAGGAAACTCAGTTCCTGTCCTTATGGAATTCTCCTGATGGAGAGAGATGATAAAGGCATCAGGGTGAGATCCAAGCATTAAAGGCCATGCCTGCAGATCTAAGAGTGGCCCCGGTCATTCACGGCCCACACAGGGAGCCTCCTACTGTGCAGCCCCGTGTACACAGTGCTGGGCTGGGCTGAGGAAGCCTTCTGAGCCCCCAGCCCTCAGGGGCAAGAGGGGGGCGGGGTGCAATGCAGCCAAACTCGCTCCATCCCCGGGTTGGCTCTGGGTGCCTCAGGATCAGTGGTGGGAATGTGCAGAGGACCCTGTCACACGTTGTGCTCAGGAGCTCACAGTGTAGTGATGGAGACAAATATGGCAACAGTTAGTTCAAAACAATGTAGTAGTGATGTGACCTCAGGTGAGCCACCTGGCCTGCCTGAGACTCAGGCGTTTCATCAGTAAAGTGGATGGATCTTGAGGGTTCCTGTGAGGATTATACTTGTAATGTGCAGAGTGGTGCACAAGAAGACCTCTGGGAACTAGCTGCTGCTCTCATTCTGTCATTGCCTAAGTGATGTCTGTAGAGGAGAGTCATCTGGTGTCCTTGTTTATGGACGTTGATGCTGGTGCTCTGAGCACATGTGACCACTGCTCCATGCCACTTCCTGGTAGCTACCTTCTGGATTCCAGGGCCCAAGCCGGGAAACAGGCCTCCTGGGTCTGCCCTGGCTGTGAAACTTCTAGAAGTGTGGCATCTTGTCATTTCCTCTAGAGGTGTGTGGCACCTCGTCATTTCCTCTAGATATGGCCCTCAGAGATACCAGGGCCTGAGTGCCTTAAAAAGGAACAGAGGCAAGTCTTGGAGTCAGGCAGCCCTTGCCTGAATAGATAGCGAGCTAATTCCAGTTCTGTCTGGTTCCACAGAAACTCCACCCTTACGGCTCTCTCCAGCAGGAGATGGGGCCAGCCAACTCCGCCAATGCTACCCAGGATAGAAGCTTTACCTCACCAGGACAGACTCTGATTGGCTGAGCAAACCCAAGGGCGGGACTCTGCTTCTGGCAACTTAACCCTTTCTGGGGCATCCCCTACCACACAGTAACCTCACCTCAACTGGACCCAAAACGGAGGACCAAGATGGTGGGCCTAGGGTCATCTTCGGGGAGTGGTCCTGAGGGTGTGTGTGGACTGGCAACGGGAGGAGCAGTGGCGTGAGAGGCCCTGTGGGCACGTGCAGATGGGCAACAAGAAGTTCTTGATGGGGAAGACTCAGAAGCTTGTTCCCTCCAAGAAGAAGGAGGCTAAATGGCATCTGGGCATCCACCTTGGGGCAGCAAGAGATTGGGAAAGGTCACCCGGATGGAGAACGATGCCGTCACCTGCGCTGCCCGAAGACCTCTTCATCCGTTCACTCACTGTACATCCGGACACGTTTGTTTGTTCATTCAGCAGATATCTGGGGGGCATCTCTTTGGTGGCAGGCTCTGTGCTAGGAGCTCGGGGATGCTTTGGAGAACCAGACAGGCAAGGCTTCTGCTCTCATCAAGACTCCAGTCCTAGTAGGGAGCGAGCATTAAATAAATCAACACCAGCACACACGTGGTCACACCCTGGGAGAGGTTGTGTGGGAACAGAGCAAATGCCTTTAGAGGACATTGTATCTAGGTTGCTCCTTGTAGGGGCGCAGCTGGGGAAGGACATAGCCTGTAAGCTGAGACCGACAGGCTTGAAAGAAGCAAGCCAGCCAAGGACTTGGTAGAGATCATCCCAGGTAGACGGAGCAGCACACAAGAGCTAGTGGGATGGGAAGGAACTTGGCGAGTTGGGTGAGCGGGGAAGGGCCAGCCTGCCTGCAGCCTAGTGAGGAAGAAAGACGGAAGGCCAGGTTGTGTAGGACTCAGGTAGTGAATGTTTTATTGATTTTATTCTAGATGAAGTGGGGAGCCATGGAAGGCCTTTGAGCAAGTGACACAGTCTCAGGAGCATTTCCGCAAGATCTGATGGCGGATAGGAGGAGATCAAGTGGGCATGGGACCAGTTAGGGAGTCCCTCGGTCCTCTAGGTGAGGTGTGACGGTCCCTTATCCTGGAGGGTGGCTGGGGTGTCGGGTATGTGAATACCAGGCTCTGGGAGGCGAAGAGATGATTCCCTCCCCCTACTCCTGCCCTCATCCTCCACCTCGTCTTGTTCCCTTAGTGGTTGTGGATGAGATTTGGGGCCTCTGGCCACTCCTGAGCTAGGACCAGTGCTGAGTTCCTGGAGAGTCCCTGGAGCTGAGGGTACTGAGTACTCAGCCCAGTCCCCAGCTTCTGCAGGGATTGCCTATGCTGCCTGTTCGTCTTGTGCTGGGCTGTCTGACAGGGAGCTGGAACTCAGTGCTCTGACAACTGACTTGGTTTTCTCTCTGTGGGGCTCCTAAGGGCCGGAGTCAGGGCTGGATGTGGCTCAGCAACTCTTGTGGAGAGCATCCTGCCACAGGTGAAAGGCAGACCTACCAAGGGCCAGGGATGAGAGCCCAGCCCACTTGCTGCCCGCTGCAGCCCAGCTGGAACTCAGGGTCAGGCAGCTCTTAAAACCTTTTCTAACTGCTAAGACCTAGGAGGAGGGAAGCCTACAGTTACAGATGTGAGAGACATGGTTCATATACAAAAGGGGGTCTATATGATAGAGTCATTTGCATAGGAAAAGGGGTCAGAGAGGCTGGAGAGATGGTTCAGGCCAGAGAAGCCCCTGACCATGGACACGCTCTGGGTTGTTAAGTGTCTTTAGAGAAGGTTTTTGTGTCCTTGTGAGTTTGCCCAGCTGCTGTGGCCAGCTGAATGCCAAAAACAGTACCCTAGAAGAGACTATGTTTCTAACCTTCCATGTGGGAGAGATCAGACATATTGGTACAAGTGTCTAATAGGGGATGGGATGGCTCTGCCTGTGAGCAGGCTAATGCCCCTGCCCAGCAGGGAGACAGATGCTGCCTGGATGGGGACAAGTGATTCACAGCATCTCTGCCCACCAGGCCTTGGCCCACAGGGTGAATCTGAGCAGCTGAGCAGCTGGGTCTGCAGCGACAGCAGGCTGTACTTTGATTTCATTTGATTCTCTTACAAAATGACATTAAGGGGAACGTGAGGCACAGGAGAATTGGAAGGCAGCAAGCTTGTCTGTCCTGGGCCTGGTGACCTGCCTCTGTCCAGCAACAGGTTCAGAGCACGGGCACTGTGGCCTCAGGGAAATGGAGAGTCTGAACACAGTAGCAAGCCCTGAAGATGGGACTTTCCCCTCAGCTTGTTCTGACACTCCGTGGAGTGGACTGTACTCTCTCATCAAGATCCCAGGCCCGCCAGGTGGTGGGGAAGTGGACACGTGCTCCTGCTGGGCCCTGCCTGGGCTGATCTGCCCAGCAACTGTGGTGAGCCACAGCGCCATTGCTGCTCTGCCTTGTGAATCGATGCAACACTTAATTTGGCTCCATGGGCTCGTGAAGATGAAATATGACCTGGTGGCCACTGCTCTGCAGCATCCCGGGCCATCCCAGCTGTTCAAGATGATGAACAAGCTATCGAAATTGCATCTGAGAGTCATAATCACGGGAAACTGGGCCGGGCCCCTCCCCACCATATAAATCATGCTAAGAAGCACACAATGGGCTCTTTCCTGATGGGCTGATTGTCTTGGTTTGGTGTCTCAGGGCCCAGGGATGGGAGAACAACCGTGTATTGTCGAAAAGGCCATCTGTGCAATTTGAATACAAAGTGGCCCCTTTAGTTCCCTACACACCCTCTGGTCCTGTTTTCATGTGTTCTTGTGTCTCAGGCTCTGGGTCTCTTGAAACACTTGTCTCTCCTCTGTGCTGTCATGCCTGGGTCTTTTGGCCCTTTGGAAGTTGGGACAACAAGGAACTTTTGGAAATAATGACACTGATTTGTGTATGTCTTTTAAAAACCTCTTTATTTTAATGTTTTTTTCCCCTAAATTCTACCATCAAAGCCCTAATTTGTCACACATGGCCCCAAGGCATCAAGAAAGTTTTCAAAGGGAGGTGCAGGCAGTTTTGCAAGGTGCGAAGGCTCCCCACAGTGAGAACCCCCCAGCATGCAATTTGGGGATGGTGGCAGGGTCCCCAGACATATCTCCCCTAAGCCTCGTGGCAGCCTCGCTTTATGGGCAAAGACCAGGCTCAGAGGAATTAAATGACTTATCCTAGGTGACATAGCTGCTAAGTGACTGGATTAGTTCTTAAACTCAGGTCCTCCAGCCTAATCCATTGCTCTTTCTAGATGTAAAGATTTGCTTTTAGGAATAGAAATAAGAGAAGTCATTCATTTCACCCAGAAAGAGGCAGGAGGCAGGTACTAGCAGGTACTGGTGGGAACCAGAAGTGGTGGCCCACCTAGCTTGTAGAGGGAATACTTTTTTGGACAAATAAAATGAGATTCCTTATTCTCCAGTTGGTGGAAAAGAACTTCTAGTATTCATTTCCCTGTGGGGCAGCACAGGGTGGAAAGATCAGTTGCTTCCTGCAAGAAGTAAAAAAACTCTGATGTCAAAAGCAAGATTGGGCTCCTAATTTGGGCTCCCAGGGAGTGCTGGAGCCGCTGGGTTATGCTCATCCCCTGTAGAGTTTGGTATTCTGGAACATCAGCCGATGCGCTCTGGGGCACCGGGCAGCAAACAAGTGTTGTCGGAGGCAGCAAGGGAGACCTTCAGGCTCAGGCCTGGCTCTCTGAGCAGCGGTGCCGGAGGAGGCTTTGACCAGGGCCCAGCTGAGAGCCTGCTGCTGCTGGCTCCCTCCGCAGGGTTTTGTGCCCAGATTTTGCTAATTGGCTGACTTATGATCTCGGTTTTGAATAACCGAGAATCAAATGGATTGGATTTCAGTTCTCCATCCAAAGGAGCAACCTCTTTTCTCCAACCAGCTCGACTGTTTTCCAGGCAGCCTCCAGCCCTCCCACCTCTCGTCCTCACTGCTGATCTGGCTGTGGGCACATTGCCTTCTTTTCCGTCTTGTTCTTGGGCTCCGCTGTTTGCTATTCTTTTTGCTCGTAAGGAACAGAGAACAAGCCTACCCACTCCTGTCTTGTCCTTCTCTTTCCCCAAGCTTGTATCTGAAGAGAGTTGCTTGCCGTCCACCCAGCCATTCCCAGATCTTTGGTTTAGGGCAGAGTGATAACACTGGGTAATTTGATGAGCACTGACACTGTGAGCCAGGCCTGGAGCCCGGCTTTTGACGCACATTGTCTCTTTTTATCCTCACTACAGCCTTATGCTGTTCATTGTCCTGTTACACATTTACTCCCATTGTACCCACTTTATAGTGAAGATGTCGAGTCTTAGAGAAGTTAAGAAACTTGCCCAAGGTCACACAGCTAGTGGGTGCTAGGATTGCGATCCAGGGCAGCCCAGCTCCGACTCTTCTGCTCTGCTGCTGGGAGGGACTGCAGAGGCTGGGCAGTCACACTCCCGCCTAAAGCCATTTTAGGAGGCATGGTCTTCTGCTTAAAGCCCAGGTCTCCATTTGGCCCTCCCGGCTCTCTTCGTGTACTGCCCTCTTGCTTTTCTCTTGAAGGCTGGCCACAGAGGACCGTTTCATCTTCTCCGAAGTCCCTGTGCCCGTTCATGGAGGCTGTTCCTTCTACCTGACACTGCCTGACCATCTTTGGTGTCCCTGCCAGCTGCAGTCTTCAACCTTGGAGGCTCAGCACCTTTCTCAGGCATGCATCAGAGCCATTGCCTCCCGCTGTGCTGTTCCGGAGGATTTCATTCATCCTTAGCATGGTGTGTCAGGCAGATGTACACAGGGTGATCAAAATATGTGGTGAACGGTTGTCTCAAGGAAAGTCCCAGCATATGCTGGATTATTTGTGCTGCAGATGGAACTTTCTTCTGGAAGGAAGATAGCAAGTCAAAGGAGAAAGTCAAAGGTTGGGTAGGGAGGAGGTCCCAGGAAAGGAGGAGGGCTGCTGTGAGAGGGGAAAGTGAGGAAATGGCAGGCCTGTGTGCCAATAAACCCCTCTCTAAACTCTACATGTATGCTTGATGTCAAAATCCCTCATGTGTGTATTATATAAGGTGTGGTCAAAATATCAACGAACATTTAAATTAAAATTTGTTACAGTGAAAGACACAGTGCCACTAATTTCCATCAAAATATTTCCTCCTGCTTCCAAAACACTTAGCCCATCATTCGTGCCACTTTCTGAAGCAGTTCTGGAAGTCCTATTTCGTGAGGGTCTTTATGAGGCCCAATCCAAAATACAATGAATGCTGCCGCTATCCAGCAGAGAGGTGGGTTGATAAAAGCATTACGCTGTGTCCTCATCCACCTCATTCATCAGATCTGGTACCATGTGACTTCTGGTTTTTCCCCAAAGTCAGTATGACTGTAAAAGGTGAACATTTTGAATCAGTTCAGGGCATTGAGGTAGCCAGAACAGCACAAGCAGAGACATCCATGAAAGTGGATTTCCAGAACTGCTGCAGAATATGGTAAGAACAGTGGGGTGAGTGTGTACAAAATGAAGGGAAGTACTTTGAGGGAGATTAAGAGCAAAAAGCGTCTTTTACTGTAATAATTTTAAAAAAAATTTGAGCATTCACTGGATTTTTCGAGCATACGTCATATACTGTCTGTGAGACCACGAGGTGCCTGGAGCAAGTGGAGGGCACGCTTGACTCATCTTTCATGCTGTTGTTGCCTAGTTCTTAGGAGGTAATCAGGAGATGTTGGAGAATTGAGTTGGATTGTTCAGTTCGACCCTCTTATGTTTTGAGGAAATAGGATCTAAAAGGGGAACTGACCTGGCCCAGTTAGTATCAGGTTCAGGATTAGAACTCGGGTCAGCTGACCCTCTTGGCTGAGAGCTTTTTCTGTCACCCCAGAGCTTTGCAGCTGCGCAACAGGCCTGGACCCCCACTGGGCTCACGAAGCAATCTGGCCAAGCTCATATCAGGGTCATAGGTAGCATCGTATTCCCACCCTGACAAGGGGCATCCCCTGAGAAAAGGGTGCCTCCTAAGAACTGTCGCTGTGGTTCTCTTCCCCAGGTTTTGGGGCTCTCCTGTCACTGAGCCTTTTGCCTCAGAAAATCAGAGTGGGATTCTGAAATAAGAGCAGTCAAGAGACTGCTAGTACTTACTGTGTGACCTCAGGCAAGTAACTTCACATATTTGGCCATCTCTTCCTTACCAAGAAAAGTGAAGGAGCTGAATTCTGGTGGTCTCCAGGAACCACCAGATCCCAAACTATTAGGATACAACAGCAAGGATTAGTAGAAAGGGTGGAGACCCTGATCTACAGCAGGAAATGCTTTCAGTTCTTTATCATACTCATCGTCTCCAAACACAGGCCCTGTCCCTTGAAACAGTTCTGTGTGGGATTTCAGAGGGTAGAATGGACAGGGTTTAAAATCTCAGGGCTCTGATAACAGGCTAACGGAAGGAAGGAAACAGCCATTTTGGTTTTCACAATGAAACAGGAGTGTATGCGTGTGAATATACGCGAATGCTGTATCTGGGTAATACTCATCGCGCACTTGTAACACATAAGGATACTTAGAGATCTTGAACCAGGAGGGCTACCCATCTCAGGCAATCCAAATTATAAACCCATTCCTGCCTCCTCCCCATCCAGAGGTATCTCTTCCAGGCTCCTCCCCAAGCCTGCAGAGGGAACTGTCCAATCCAGTACCTTCTCCATCTCTCCCTGCCTTCTACATACGGGACTCTTGTTTAAACTTCACGTATGCTCTCTAACCTTTCCAACTACCGGTTTGCGGCACCACGCTAATTTTCAAGTAGACTATGTGCTAATTTATCTACAGTGTTTTTCGTTTCTAGTGTGGTCAGATGCCCCCTTCAGAACCTCCACTGGAAGTTGACATTGAATTTTTCATTGCCTTTAACACCCCTGTCTCTTATGCTATTCAGACAGCACTATCCTAGGTAAATCTGCTAAAAAGATGTCTTTTAAATGTTAGTGGTTTTCCATTTTCGTTTAATTGTGTTGTTGCAATATAGTTTTTCTACCCTTTCTCCTCGGTGGAAGAACACTGAGGGTTAAGTGGGCTGACCTAGGAAGCTGGCCACTGTTTATGACACAGTTGCAATGGGAGAATGCATTCTGAGCCCTGTAATCAACGCTCAGAGGACTTTGGGAACAAAACCCAACGTGTACCTAAGAGCAGAGACAATATAGTATTTATGTTGTGTAACTAGGAATTTGGTAGAACCATAGAATCTTTGAATGTGAACTGAAAAGCTTCCCACGAGAGACACAAAGACCAAGAGAAAGGCAAGAACTTAGCCAAGGGCATAGAGTTGGTGACTGAAGATTGTGCCAGGTTGGGGTGTGGAAGGGACACAGATAGCCTTAGATGGTTCTCTTTGTCTCACTCAGCAACCTACTATGCTGTGTCATAAGCGACCACTTTGGGCCGTAATGGAAATAGTGAGAAACCAGTCCAGCTAACAGTGAGGGGAAGGGTTGTCTAGCTGGCTGTCTTGTCCAGAAATTCCTGGCGCACCCTTGCCGGAGCTGAATGAATGGGCTTGTGTGTTTCACCTGGAGCTTGGAGTGCCGTGGGACTTGTGGAGATGCTCCCTGGGTCTGTTCTAAAAATAGCAGTGGGACAGAGCTGAGGGGAAGAGGAGGGGGCCCCTTGGGGAGCTGGGTGGGGATGCCTCCCCACCTTCTTCTTCCTGCCAGGCCCTATGTGAGGAAGTCCCCCGGATTCACAGAGTCCAGATCTGGGAGGGTCTTGGAGCCTCACCCGCCTTCCTCACCCCAACCAGGAGACATAGAAGAGGAAAGGACTGGCCAGCAGTCACTGGGCTGGGGCCGTTCCCACAAGGCAGCTGCTTTCCTCCTGCTTTCCTCAGAGGGCGGCCTCAGGCCTTGTGTGGACTTCTTTCCCTGCCTCTGGATGCAGAGCGCCTGGGAACTCCTGGGGCCGGATGTGGTTGGGCTTCCTGAGAGTCGCCCGGCAGGCGAGGAGTCCCCTGGCTAGTTCACCCTGTGCCCTGACCTCGGCCAGCTGGCCTCAGCGCCATGCCTTCCGCTTGCCGATGTCCCCTCCCTTGCTGACTTGTCCTCCTGTCGCCTCCTGCAGGAAGGCAGGGTAGGGACCAGTAGAGAGCTGGCCTGCAGGAGAGAAGGCCTGGAGGCAGCTGAGGGGCTGGGCGTTTCAGCTCTGCTGCTCATCAGCTGAGGGGTTACTGTAAAGCGAGGCGGGAACACCTGCCACACATGCTGTCTCTCGTGATGATCAGAGGGGAGGGCTGCGCAAAGCACCTCTTAGGATGCCTGGCAGGGAGTAAGTCCTCAGAAGCGGGAGCAGTCGTTATGACATCAAGTGGTGAACTCGCGTCTGACCCCATATCGCCCTTCCTCGGGCCCCCTTCCAGCAGGACCTGGCAGGATTAGCATTGGTATTTTTTAAACGCCGGTGACATTTTTGTTGCGTTGCAAAAGCAATTCATATAATAATGTTTATTATGAAGAAAACATTTAATGCAGATGAACCAGGAGAAGGAAATTAGGTTTATTCCTAATTCCACAACCCAGAGATAACATTTTGGGGTGAATCTTATCAGGCTGTTCATATACATATATGTCTTACTGGGGTTACTGGTGCAGTTTTCTAACCTGCTTTGTTCCTTTTAGCAATGTAGTGTGTCCATGTTCCTGGTCAATAAATATTCTTCCACAACATCATATTTAGTGCCTTGCAGAGTGTATCATTGTGTAGAGGAAATACACTGTATTTAAGTCATCTCTAGTAGTTCAACGTTCAGGTTGTTTCCAATTTCTTCTTTTTACAAAAACCTAAGGAAAAAAAAATCCTTGCAGATATATTTTGGTATCCCCAGCATCCAGTTCAATGCCCGGTACCTGTTTTATGTTCAATAAATATTTGCCGAATGAGTGAACATTTTATTGAGATAAATTCCCAGTAGTAGGGGCTGGGGATTTAGCTCAGTGATTAGAGTGCTTGCCTGGCAAGCACAAGGGCCTGAGTTCGATCCCCAGCACCAGAAAAAAAAAAAAAATTCCCGGTAGTGGAGTTTCTGGGTGAAGCACTGTGTATTTGTAAAATGGATTCTGGATCTGTGGCTGGATCATTCTTCAGAATGTCTGAACTGTTTCTAAACTTGGCTTGCGTGGAGCAACTCTTTCGGCTCTGCCTGTGTTGGTCTTTCCCTTTTAGCATTGGAAGTCTTGCCTCCTGGGAAATGGAGAAGTCTTGGTCAGAGAACGTCTGTTTCCCTGATCCCTCAGCAGCATTGTGTAGTGTTATTTTTTTCATAGGTTCCCTTCTTTTGAGAGAAGCGCGATTAAGTCTTTTGCCCATTTTCCTATGAGACTGATTAATAGTTTATTCATTCATAAGAGCTCTTTATATGGTAAAGATGCTTTCGTGCTAGCCTTTTATTTTTATTAAGTCTTTAAATGATGGTGATTCTGATTTATAGGCAGTGGTATCTATAAATTGCTTTGGTAAGAGTTTTATTGAGCTGTAATTAAAAAACCATGCAAGTCACCCATTTAAAGGATGTAATTCAATGGTTTTTAACATATTCAGACATGTACAGTGAACACCACAGTTAATACTGGCGCATTTTATTATCTTGAAGAAATTATAATCTTCAGCTATCACTCACTAATTCTCTTATCTCCTCTAGTGCTAAGCAACAACTAATCCACTTTCTTTCTCTGTAGATTTACCTATATTGGACATTTCATATAAACAGAATCATATATTTGGTCTTTTGTGACTGACTCCTTGTACTTAGTATATAATGTTTTCAGGCTCCTCTATGTTGTAGATGTATCAATTCATCTTCATGGCTGAATAGTATTTCGTTTTGTAGATGTACCACATATTGTTTAACTGTTCATCGGGATAGATGCTTGGTCATTTCCATCTTTTGGCTATTAGGAATAATATGTTCATAAATATTTGTGCGCAAATTTTTGTGCGAACATGTGAACATGTGTTTTCATTTCTCTCAGGTGCATACCTAAGAGTAGGATTTCCAGGTCAAATGGTATCTAGGTGTTGAACTTTTGAGGGACCACCAGACTATTGTTCAAAGTGATCACACAATTCTACTTTGCTATCTTCAGTGAACCAGGATTCCAAACTCTCCACATTCTTGCTAATAATTATTACTTACGAATAATTTGTGAATAATAATTTTTGTTATTTTTTGCAAATAAAATTTGTGAATAATTTATGGATAATTTTATGAATAATGATTATTACAAAATCACAGTTAATTATTAGCACAGTTTATTAGCACAGCTAATTAAATCACAGTTAATTATTAGCAAAATCACAAAATCACAAAATTACAGTTTGAATTAAAAGGAGTCAGTCTCCTTTTCTGGGTGACTAATATCGAACCTGTAAATTGAAAGAAATGTTTTTGCTTTTGGTGTTGTGGTGTTCACCCCAGGACTATATAATACTTTTTCCCTTTAAAATTTATGATTGTATTCTTCAACTTTTAACATTTTAACTATGTGGAATGTACTTTGGAGTATAGTATGAGACAGAATACTTTTCATTTTTCCTAGTTGTTTGCCCCAGTGCTTGTACATTATAGTAGGGCAAAGATTGCTCATTACCCTTCTTTTAAAACTGTTTTCTCTCCTATTGTTACATGTTAATTCTTTTAAATGAATTTCTCTGTATGCATTTTTTTTCTGTGCTGGAGTTTGAACACAGGGCTTCACATCTGATAGGCAAATGCTCTATCACTGAGCTATATAGCCCCAGGCCCAGTATACATTTTATTATAGTTTAGCTCCTGCCTCCTCCCTCTCCCTCCCCAAAATTCTCTTTGAGATGTTTTATTGAAATTACGTTTAAAAATATACATAAGATAGGAGTATTAAAATCAATACAATATCATCTTTTCACTTGGGAATGGGATTTATCTCTTCAATTACACAAATCTTTTAAAAAGATTTTCCAGGCAAAGTTTTGGGGAAAATTTCATATGGGATTTGCATATTTTTTGAGGGAATATGTATTTTTATTCTTATGAATGGGAATATTTATTTATTTAGCATTACGTATGTCCTTTAACTGATAATATATTCGTACAAAACTTGTGCAAAAAATTCTAAACTTGGGCCAGGGCGTAGCTGAGTGGTACAGTGCTTGCTTAGCATGAGGGAAACTGGTTTGATCCCTAGCACTGCAAAACAACAAGAAGAAGAACACGCGCGCGCGCGCACACACACACACACACACACACACACACACACCCCACACGCTCGGAAACTACACACAACAACAAAACTAAATTTAAAACCAAGTAAGATCAAGAAAACCCCTCATTCCTCCAGCCTTTTCCCATCAATAGCCCCTAATAGTTTGGTGAAATTCCTCCGAATCTATTTCCATGTACATTTTACTTTACTAAATAGTATCCTACATAGATTTCTGTAACTTATATATAAAACTTAATATATTAGAGAAATCTTTCACGTTAATATCTAAAGTTCTCTCTGTTTTTTAGTAGCCAATTGATCATAACTTATTACTGGTGTAGTTAGGTTGTTTATAATGCTTCGATATTCTGAGCCACATGGTAATAAATGTCATACGACTGTCCTGTGTATTATGTCTTGCTGCACTTTTCTGAAGGGTAGAGTGTGACACACACTAACAAAGTGCTCTAAAATGGTTTATTTCTGTTAACACATCGAATCTACCCAACATATTGTCCCTTTCACCAACCTATTTTTACACCAGGTCAAGACTTAGTTGCTATAGCTTCATTTTATGTAGTGAAGATAACAAGGTCAACCCCCATTTTTCTTGTGCAAAATTTCCTTTGATGATGTATATTCTAATTCTAATCAGCTGCTGGTTTTACCTGCCTTTCTCATGTTCACATTTCAATAGCAGGCATCAAACCAAATCTATGTTAGTTTGTCTTCACCTCCTCCAACCCATAATGAGCATTTCTTTTGCTTTCCTCCAAACTCTTAGGCACTGTTGGGATCATTTGGAATTTCAGTTTCTGATTATTACTATTTTTAAACATTAGTTCTATTGTGTTCTAAGAATCGTTTATTTAGAATTGGCTTTAACTCTGTCTCACATTACCATTAGTTAATCCTATAAGTGTTTCTGCCCTCATTGCTTGCTGCTCTCTCTACCACAGTATTTCATCTTTGACTCCTTTTTGTTTTTGCCTGGAGCACTTTCTTGAATAATTTTTTCAGAAAGGTCTGGGTATTGTGTGTGTGTGCGTGTGTGTGTGTGTGTGTGTGTGTGTGTGTGTGTGTTTTCTATACTGGGGATTAAACTCAGGACCTTAGCACTAAGCACAATGCCTAGCCCTTTTAAAACATTTTTAAGAATTTTGAAATAGGGTCTCACTGAGTTGCTAAGTTGTTCAGACTGGGCTTGAATTTGCAGTCCTCCTGCGTCAGCCTCCCAGAATGCTGGGATTACGGGCATGTGCCACAACACCCAGCTATGGTATATTTTTTTAGTCCTTGTAGGTCTGACAGTGTTTGCCCTTGTGCTTGAGTCATAGTTTGCTTGAATAAAGAATTCTAGGCTGAAAGTCCTTCTCCTCAAGAAATCTGAGAGCTGTACTGCGTGCTTTCCTAGACTTTTGTATGAAGCCTATTGTTTACTTGATTCTCTCAGATTTCTTATGGAAATAAGCAGGATTTCTTTTTCCAGTCTTCGGAGGTTGGAAATTTCACCAGATTATTTCTAGTTGTTTTGTTTTCTTTTGGTAGTTTTCCCTGGTACTAGCTTGATTAACTCTTCCAGCCTCAAGACCCAAGACTGAGTCTTCCCTCAGTTCAAGAAATTCTCTATTGATTTTTATAATTGTTTATGATTTATATTTTCAATTCCCTCTTTCTGGAATTTCTACTACAAATAATACTAATAATGATAATAACGGCACCTAACAGTGATGGAGTATGCTTTCCTTCTGCTATAATATGTACTCTGCCCAATACCATTGTTATTATCCCCATTTTACAGATGAGGAAACAAAGGAGCAGGGAGGTCACTGCTCTGTGCTCTCTGCTTTGAAGTTCAACTCCAGAGTCAACTTTGACCACAGAACTGTTTAGTGATGATGCTGAATGTTGGTAGCCAGGGACCCAAAATGATTGGGGAAAAGCCCCAGGGGTTCTAGAATGAAGGATTGAGTCAGATTTGGATTACTGAGGCCCAGAGAGAGGCAGGGGCTGTCGAAGGTTCTCCAGTGAATTTAGAGTAGAGAACCTTCCTCTTCCTTCCTTTCCTTCTATCTTGCTCACCCTCTTCAGGCCTCATCTCTGTCCCCGAGACTTGTGCATGTCCTCCTGGTAAATTTCCCTGTCCCTACTTCCCTCCCTTGAGTCACCTCTCTTAGCTGCGGCCAAGATGACTCGTCCTGTTGAGCAAACCTAGCCACCTTCTCGCTGCTGAGCAACTGCATGAATGAACAAATACTTGTGGTTTGCCTAATGTGCCACATAATGGTGACACATCAGTCAGGAATCTGCAGGTTGCAAGTGACAGAGATGCAACTCCAATTGGCCTCAACTGGTGTGTAGATTCGCTGGATTGTAGAGGGTAGCCTTCGTGACCTGCTGGATTCAGGGCTCGACCAGTATCACTGAGAACGTTCTCCATTTCTTGGTTCTTCCTACTTATGTGTTGGCTCACTCCCTCAGTCATGACACTAGAACTGCCGGAAGAATCAGGGTTATAGCCTCACCACAGTGTGCCTCCCTCATCTTGGCAACAGTAGTTTCTGGGCCTGAGTCCCATTGGTCCATGTTGGATCGTGTACTCGTGCCAGTCACTGAAGACACCAGGATGGGGTAAACTAACTGGCTGAGGCCAGGTCACATGGCCATCTCTGGAGCAGGTGACAGGTCACTTCCATATGAATCACCTGCTTTGAGAGCAAAGGAAAGAAGTATAGTTCCTCAGATGGCAAAGAAGTATGAATAGAGGGGTGTCCTATACTTGAGGGTCCATCAGCCAACATGGTCCTCATCCCCATAAAGCTAACAGGCTAGTGTGGAAGGGCGGTGGGAAGAGAGACAGATACCAACCAACTATGAGCAACATGGAATGAATCGACAACAGGACAAAGGGCCCAGTGAGACCACCGATGGACATGAGTTGGTCAGGGATACTGGGAGAGTCTCTGAGGCAGAGGGCAGGGGCTCGGGATGTAAGGATTGTCCTAGGTGAGGACCTTAAAGCAGGCCAGCATGAGTGGAGGAATGGGGAAGGTAGAGGAAGCATGAGATGAGGCTGGAGGAGTGTTCAGGCCAGGTGGTGATGGAGCAGTAGGATCCATGCTGTAGAAAGCTCACAGTGTCCCCCTCAGGAGGAGGAGGCCGAGGCAGCTGCAGAAGGGAGCAGTCTGGAGCCCTTGCCCTCGTCCAGGGAGAGGTGATGGTGGGTTAAACTGTAGGGTAGAGGTGCTTGGAATTGAGAGAGGTGAAAGATACACATGATGCTTAGGAAGCGAGACCTACAAGATTAGATGATTAATGGATGAAGGTGTTTGGAAGAGTGATGGAGTTCAAGAGTCTGGCTCAGGCAACTAAGTGAATGGTGGTGCCCCTCTGAGCTGGGGCCAGTGGGAGAGGGACAGTTCTGGTGATTGGAGCATGAGTTCCACTGTAGGTGTAAGTTCAGTGATAGAATCCAAATCAGTGAGTTCTCATAGAAAAGGCTATTTAAATCAAGGCCTTTCAACCAACTGCAGGGAAGGGCTGTTTGCTGTTTTAGAACTCATACAGTCTGTGATTCTTTACACTGATTTGACATTACCTGTACCTGCCTGTGCTCTATTCAGTGGGACCTGTCTGCTGATCTCATGCTTAAACGTGATAATGTCAGGTTGCTGCGAAAATTTCTTAATATCCTCCATTCTGTTACCTATCACACTGCAGACCAGTGATAAACAGTTTGCAAACCAATGCCGCTCTGCAGACCACATTTCAAGTGGACCAATATAGTCCAACCCCTGTGCACATTTTAGAGACAAGAAAACTGAGGGAGAAGGGCCTGGCCTTGCTCCAGAATTCACAGCAGGCAGCAGCAAAATTAGCATCACAGTCCAGTCCATCCTCCGCTGACCTTCTGTTTTGGTGGCCTGGGCTCAGACCCAAGGCAGTGGGTGGACCCAGGGGAATGCGTGGATGGACTGTATCTAGCAGCCAAGGCCACGGGGCTGGCTTTCCATGGCTGAGTCAGTGGCCGATACTTCCCAGGAACCTGGGTCGTCAGGACACGGCCTGGTCCCTGAGCTGGCACAAGCACAGTGGGTCGAGGATTGCTCCCAAAAGCCTGGAATCTCAGCTGGCATGTGGCCGATTGGGCTGGAGCCAGGAAGGGAGCTGGTCATGGCTCCTGGCCATCTTGTGTTGCTACAGCTGCCCAAGGTCAGGCTGCTACTACTGAGGTGACAACGAAGTGTGCTCCAGGCTGGAGGCAGGAGCCAGCCAGGGGCAGGCTCCTCAGGGACAGTTCTGTAGGGTGATGTTGGGCTTCCTGGTCACTGCACATGGGCTTCTCTTTGCTGTGGTTGGAAGCTAAATTCTCCTGAGCAGGTTGGGATTGTCCTGTGCCATATGAAGTCAGTATGGAAGAGGATGGCAAGGGGAGGACATTTAGGAAACGTGAGATTAGGGGCAGAACACGATTTCACTGCCTGTTGTGCCTCTGCTTTGCCACAGAACATTTCTGCAACTGAGTGTCCCCCATCCAAGTACTAACCACACCCGACCCTGCTTAGCTTCTGAGATCAGATGAGATCAGGCATGTTCAGGGTGATATGGCCGTAGATGCAACTGAATTTCCTGATTTATATACAAGATGGGCCTGGTGATTGTGTCCTGCTGTCGATCAGTGTGGTGATTATCAGCTGTTAGCACCTGCCAGGAATGTGTTAGACCCTCCTGTGTTACTGTTCAATAGCTAAGAGCACATTGGACTTTCCCACTTACATTGGCCCTCCCAAAGTGAATTGTGTTCATTTACGGGTGATAGTGACAATAAGCATACAACAACAGTAATGACAGCTCTTATTTACTGAGCACAGACTGTGTGCCCTCACAGGGCATGCTGGGAACAGCCCCATTTCATGGATGAGGAAACTGAGGCTCTGATACATTGACGTGACTCGTCGAAGATTAAATTACTTTCAGCTTTTGGGCTCCAAAGGTTGTGCTCTTCCAAATAGCACTGACTGAGCCAATTCCTTTATGAGAGAGCTTAGAGGGGTGAGGGACTGACTGTGCAAGGGAGAGGTGGGGCTGGGGCCCCTGACCCTGGCCTCATTTTAGAGATGGAGGATGGAGGCCAGGAAGGGGAAAGGACATACCCTGGAATCTGCAGGCTAAAAGCCAGAGCTCTCTGTGAACTTGAACCTAAGGTTACCTGCAGTGCCTCAATCCGCCACTCCCACCTCCATGTTCTGTCCTGGGAGCAGGCTGCTTCCTGCCACCTCTCTAGTCTCAGTTTCCAGCACAGGCTCCAGCACATAGTAGGGACTCGGTGGTTATTGAAACAACAAATTCAAGCTTCTTGGCTGGCTTTGTGGTGGGGTGGGTCTTTCTGCGTGGAGTCTGCAGACCCACAAGCCAGAGCTGAGAGCCACTGTGAGCAGCAGCCTGGAGCTCCTGGAGGTCCCCGCTGGCACACTTGGAGCTTGGGTGGGGGTGGGAGTGTTCAGATGGTGTTGCTACGACTTTGCTTCCCCATGGTGGAGTCTGCATGGGGAAGGTAAGTGTGTTTCTGTCCATGCCGGGCTCTGGGTGGGGTCTTAGGAACACAAACCCAGACATATTGGGCCAAACACAGTAGAGGCAAGGATGAGAGACATCGTGGACTGCAGGGGAGTGGACCGTCCCCAGCACCTGGGCAGCATCCTCAGGCTGCTGCTGTGTCTCCTTATGGGCCAGTCTAGAGCCCGTGGCTCTGTCTAGGGAGTGCTGCCCTCCAGAATGGGAAGTGGGTCCCTGCTGGCCCTCCCTGGTTACAGCCCTGGGAGCTGCTACCAGCTGGTCTAAACAGCAAGGAGCTTGCCTGTGTGAGGGGGCTGTGCAGCCTTGCCTTCTCTGCATCCTGGTGGGCTACACTGTTCTGGGGGCTGCCTGGTGCCGTGGCCCAAGGTGCAGCAGAAGGTGGCTGACCTTGATCTGTAGCTCTGCACCTGCTGGTGTGTGGCCTTGGGTAGGTCTCATAGTCTCTCTCTCTCTGTTTACCCATCTGTGAAATGGGTATGTGAATGTGATATTACAAACTTTATTTGATGGGGCTCTGCAGATTTAATAAATCAGTAAGCAAAAGGCTTAGAACAGTGTTGATATGTAGTATCAAATAAGTGTTAAATAAAATATATGGATCAACTAATGGGGACAGTGGCCCCAAGTGCCCAGGGGCCCCCATTCCTCCTCTACTGAGCAGCACTGTCATTTCTGTCAGGCTAAGACTCGGGATATGGTGGGAGTTAGCAATCCTTGCTCCCAGCCCTGCTACCCAATTGCTCTGTTTCCTTGGGAAAGTCACTTGCCCTCCCTGTACCTCTGTTTCACTGGTCTAATTTGCTCCAGGGCTTCAGGGCCTTTCCTCTTTGTGCTGTGGTGCAGCGCACTGATGAATGTGCTCTGGACCCAGCACCCTGGGTGGGCTGAGCTGCCCTCCTCATCACAGCACATTGTCTGATCATGATCTCATCAATGTAACCGCGCGGCTGTGTCTCTCTCCTGCATTGGGCTGTCAGCTGTGTGAGGGCAGAGCTCAGCCTGTGTGTTCTCCACCACATCCTAGAGGCCTAGTACAGAGCCTGGCATAAGTCCGTGCTCTGGAATTATGTGTTAATAGAAAGAAGGCAAAGCCGAAGTGCACCTCTTATGTCAAGGCATCCTGTATTCAGGCTTTCCACCCTAAGGATCTTATCCCAAGCACCAGAAATTCCATCCCAGGAACCAGCCAGCCCCACCGTGTATTGCTCAGCCCCAGTAGAATTGGCCATTTCCCAAGACCCCCTTGCTTAGTTTCCCAGGTCAAGGGTGGGCCCTCTGTCTCAGGAGCCTGCAGGATGACAGCCTTCCAATCTGGAAGGTTCCTAGTCCCCTGCAAGGGCTGCCTCAGCCCTGCCCCAGGGACAAGAAGAACACTGGTTGGAGTTTGTAAGCGGCTGACTCAGATGAGGGCTGCTTCACATCGCTGTCCCTGGTAAAGGATGTTCTCTTATAGCTGCACGCACCTGTGTGCTCATGAGGGTGAAAGAGACAGGAATGGAGAAGCAGAGACAGAAAGGGGCAGGGGGAAGGCAGAGGCACGTTCGGAGACGCCGAGGCTACTGCAGGGAGAGTAGGAAGCCAAGGCACAGCGCCTCGGTCTGGGGTGGCTCGGGTGGGATGCAGTGAGGAGAGGCGGATGGGGGTCCTTCTGCCCAGCTGTTTCTGTGCTGGCACGAGGTGCCTCCCACTCGAGTGGGAGCTGGCCATGGCATGGGCTCTCCTGCCTTGGCCTGGGCATAGGCCAGGGAGTGTTTGTCAGTGTTAGACAACATGCTGCAGCAGCCGCAGCATCAGGGAGCAGCTTTGTGCTGGCAAAGCAGCTTCTTGCAGTGATGGGGTGGCGTCATGGTAAAGGGTGGGCACCCTGGAGTTGAACCAAGGGGGTCTTCAATTCTGGATTTACAGCCACCTAGCAGTGTCACCAAGGACAACTCCCTCTGCCACTGGTACCTGGGAGTCTCCACCTCACAAGGTGTGAGTGAGGATGAAGTGAAGGAATGCAGGCAAAGCTCTTGGCACAGAGAAAGGGTAGTGGACAGCCAGCTCTCTGAGCCTTCTGTTAATCCCACAGGTGGGCGAGGCCTGGGGGAATCAGCCTCACTTTACAGTGAGGAAACCAAGGTACAGAGAGGGGCAGGAACCTGTTCAGTGAGCCCCAGCCAGCTAGTGCGGGAGCTAGAACTAGAATTGGGATGCTTGCGTTGCAGTCTAGTGCTGTTTGCACCCCTGGCCCCACCCGCCCTCGCCCCATTCAGATATCTCCTCCTTTTGTGATGGTAACTCCTGGGGTGGCTGTAATGGGCCCCTCTTGGCCATCTTGCTGGGACAGAAGCCTCACCTCTCTGTCCATCTCAGATTCCCCAAGTTTGACACAAAGGGGTGCCCAGTAAAAATGTGTGTCCCCAGCTGTGGTGGATGGGGACTGAAGCTGCCACTCCTTGACGGTGCAGGCAGCCACCTTCTCCGAGTCAGCTATTCTGGCCGCAGGACCCCGGGTTCAACTGCAGCCGTCCACTGGGACAGAGCAGCGTGGGGGCGGGGGTGTGACAGAGAAGCCTCGGTGATTGGCTCAGTCCTGCCAGGGAGCGGCAGCCGCCGCTTTGCGCTGCCCCAGCCGGGGAGCCCTCAGGATGTGTGCGGGTGGAGCTGGCTCAGGATACCAGGGGGATGGGGTGCCGCTGAGAGGATGGAGCAGCCCTTGGGCGGCCAGCTGGGCTCCAGGGGACAGGCAGCAGGGGACCCAGGGCCAGTGCTGGTGAGCGTGTAAGCGAAGAGCTGACTCGGTCCCTCGCAGGCTGAAGGATCAGCTGGCTGATGACTCGTCCGGGCTCCTTCTCAGGTGAAAGTGGCTTGAGAAATCCCAGAGTTTTCTATTCGATGGAGGAAAGGAATTCAGGCTCTTTCCAGAGTGGCAGCGACCGGCTGGACAGGGTGTGTTTCGGAAAGGCGCTCGCTGGAGGAGGAGGAGGAAGAGGAGGAGGATAAGTAGGAGGAGGAGGAAGAGGAGGAGGGACAGTGATGCAAGGGTTTTGAAAACGCTACCTAGATGTGGGAGGTGGAACCTGGTCATTTGGTTCTGCTTTTCCCAGCAGGTACCGCTCCCCTGGGGAACTTGGGTAAGTCCATAAATAGCCCTGCCAACACAAAGGAGCTCTGTCTGGGGAAGGCAGCCGCTTGACACGGCAGCCCGCCCGCCCGCCTGCGGGAGCTGCCACAGCCACGGCGGCCCGCCTGCCCGAGGGAGGAGCCGGGCGGAGACCCCAGCGGGCGGGCTGGCAGGAGCGGCAGCCAGAAGTCGCCCGGGTCCCTGCAGAGTGTGCTGGGTAGGTGCCTCGGTGACTGGGCTGCGTGTGGTGGGTGGGTGGGCTCTTGTCCAAGCCACCCCGTGCCCCTGTTTCTATTGTTTCTTCCCCAGGGCAGCCATTGGTAGGCATGTTGTGACCAAACTGGTTGTGTGCTGTTTGGAGATCGCAGTGTGTGTGTGTGTTTGTGTGTGTCTTAGGGGCCAGGGACCCTGCAGAGCTAGGGGTCATGCTTCTTCTGCTCCCTTGGGCTAGCCAACCAGTTTTTCTTTCTGGGAGAGGCGACATGGAATGTTTGGTCACAGAAGTCGGGATGCTGTGTGGGGTGGGAGCGCTCAGCTAGCAGGCTTGATTGTTGTGTCAGGGATGCTGGCCGTACACTAGGCACTGAGATGGCAGCGCTTGACCTGCACTGGCAGGAAAAGGGGTGGTCTCTGGGGCTAGACTTGGGGGGGGGTCACCTCTGATCCCTGAGAGTTGCAGAGATGTCCGCTGGAAACACAAGCAGACTTGCTGTGCCTGGTAAGCCCGCAGCCCCTTGGAGAAGGGCCAGCTCCTTGGGTCCACTTGGGACTCTTAAGGATGGGGGTTGTGACTGGAGATCCATTGGCTCCACGGAGCTGGCCAGTACAAACAGCAAAGGGCCCAATTCTTTTCTCAACTCAGAGGGTCACCTTTCTACTCTTGTCCTGAGGTGTCCACAAGACCCTTGAACCTGAGGACCCAGCCCTGGAGGGAGGAGAACTTGGGCCCAGAGTGGGGAGGGGTCTTGTCCAAGTTCATGTATCAGGTTTGTGGCTGAGCCAAGAACAGGAAAGTGGACCTCTGCTTCGTAGAACAGCATAGACAGAACATGTGGAAAGCCGTTACCCTGACTTGAGCTAAGTAATTCAGCATTGATCCTTACTCTTCTGGCTTGAGATGCCTAGCTTGTTGCAGGGCCATCAGGTCCCTTAACAACTCTTGCAAACTTCCTATCCTGAATCCCTCAGGTCTCAGGAAGGCTGAAGCAGGAGCATTTCCAGAAGGCAGGAGCTGCAGAGACTTGCCCCACTGATGCCTGTGGGATCCCAGCCAGGGCATTGCAGCTGGAGTCAAAGTTTCCACCCAGGCCCCTTGAGTCCTCTGTGCCAGCCAAGGGCACCTCCCCACTTCCCAAGCCCTCGCACGTGGCATGGCTGAGCCCAGGGCAGCCCCTCCAGGGGCCAAGTTCCACTAGAGGTCTTGCTTGGGCACAGCCTGGCAGTTGAGATGGAGGCAGTGGTGAGGATGGAGGCTATGACCCCCTGCTGGGAAGTCTCCAGGGCTTGGAAGCAGAAGTCATTGATGGGACGTCTAATTGTAAATACTTGTTATTAGTGAAACCACCACACTTCCAGCTTCCTTGCCTTTTTTCCCAGCTTCCATGAGTGCTGTTCCAGCTGCCTTACTTCTCTTCCCTTCATGTCTTATCCTACTCAATTTCTACAACCAGAGCCAATAAGTCCAACCATTGATGTGGCACCCCTGGTGGCTGTTCTGTACCCTATTTATGTAGTATATGGGCCTTATTCATCCCTTAGTCACCCAAGAGCCTGGCCTGCTCCCAGGGTGTGGTTGGAGAGGGGTGTTGAATTGCCCTGGCTAGCTACAGTAGGTTTTTCTGGAAGATAAACTCTGGTTTCCAAGTCTGCTCCATCTTCCCATCCTAGATCTGTGCCTGGCAAGGAAGTAGCCACTGCCAGCTAGAGGGCCCAGCAAAGCGCCCCCTTAGGAGAGGCCTCAGTCTTTGTACATCAGGGTATTGCCTATAGAGCCAACGGTCTGAGGGCAGGTTTTGATGGGAGACCATTGATGTCAACCTGGCTGAAGCCATGGAGAGAGTCCACTCAGGACACATTCTGGGCTGGGTGGTGTCCACACCCAGTCTGAGCCATAGAGAGTGGAGACGGCAGCCTTGGCTGTTTTGAATGCAATGTTCACAGTCCTTTGCATGGATTGCAGGGCCTAGGAACTCAGCTCCCTGCACCTCCAACCAGACTGGACCTGGGAGATTAGTTCTCAGCCAGTGGTCTACTTGGCTCTCCCAGCACAGACACATCTGGGGAAGGCATGCCCATGTCTGGCAAGGATCTTTGCATCCTTGCATCCTTGAGGATTCTGAGAACTGCTTCCCATTTGGTCTTCAAAGCCTTGGATGGGGCAGAGTCTGTTGGCCTTCTGGATTGATAGAGGGTACCCTGAGGCAGGAAAGGAAGGACTTGCCTGAAGCTACATGCAACTCAGCTGCAAAGCAGGGACCAGAACCCAGGACTCTGGTTGCTCAGTCCAAGTCTCTCTCCATTGCACTAGCTGGATATCTCAGGGTACCTGGGTTTCATCTTGGTACTCTCTATTTTGGGACTCTTCTGTTATACTCCTTTGGGACCCTTGGGCTTACTGAATAGAGCTCTGCTATTTTCTGAAAAAGCAATGCATGTGGTAGAGAAGGCCCAGGCCAAGGCACCTTCAAGTTCCTGATCACTGATGATCGCAGCAAATACAGCTCTTTTTATGACATAGTCTCACCTTTGGAGCAACCAGGAACTAACTGGACCAGATATTGCAGGGCCCTTCCAGCTACTTAATTCTCTGCAGACCTCCTCTTCTTCTTGGGTTCCAAGAGTCAGGGTCAAAGCGAGGGTCTGGCTCATCAGGGATGTAACCTCTGACCTTTTACCTTCTGGGCAGAAGCCTTCTGAAAACTGCAGCCCAGGCCCCGGCTGGGAGGTTTGTTGTTGTTTGTGGAGCCAGGCTGTTTCCAAGATGTCATTGCTCAGGGAAAACCATCATTCCTCGGAGGGATAAACAAGGCTGCTTATGGCTCAGCCCCTAAGCCTGGAGAGACTGGAGCCACTCACAGCAAGCTAGCTGGGCTCAGCCCCAGGGAACCACCACCTTCCACTATACCACCAGCTGCACCCAGGCACCCAGGCACTCAGGAGCTGGGTGGGGTGGAGGCAGGGGTGCCTGGCCATGAGCCACTTGGGAGAGCAGAGCTTCTAGGCACCAGAGAGAGAGGCAAGGGTCCCAGGATTCTCTCTTCTTCCTGGCAGTGGCCTAGGTCACCACTGCAGATGTGTGGAGAGCTGTTAGGTGTGGCCTTCACTCTGGGTGGCCCAGAGCTTCTCACCTCTTCTGGCTCACCATGGGCCAGCCTGTCTTCACCTGTCACTATGGCCCAAGCTGCTGCCAGAGAACTACCCACATCCCCCAACTTAGAGAGGCAGAGTGGGCAGTAAGTTACGTGGGACTGGACTGGGCCTGCTTTTCACCACATAGCCAGGACTCCCTCTGGTGTCCTGGTACTCTGGGGTTGGCTTTGGGACACTCAGGACAGGTGGAGAGGTGACAAGAGAGGGGCAGAAAGAGGGCTTGCCAGAGCCTCTGGGGGCCACGTGGCTGGCAGCGACCTTGAGAGAAGGCTGCAGACAGCCAGGGGAAGGACTGTGGGATAGAAGGTGGCATGGCTGTGCTACCCTCAAATCAAGGGTTGTAACTCATGTCCAGCCAGGACACGAAACCCTCCCTGCTCAGACCTTTATTAATGGAGCTCCCGGTTGATCGAAATAGTGGGTCTCTACAGTCCTTTCTTCCTCCTCCTTTCCTCCCTTCCTGCCTTCCACATGTCTTAAGTGTTATGCGTTTGCCAGGTGTTGAAGGTACAAACAGGGATGGTTAGGTAAGGGATAGAGACAGTGCAGCTTTGGTAGTGAGGCATGTTGGGGTGCTGTGGGAACCCCAGGGAAGCATGCAGTTCTGCCAAGCAGCCTCAGTGAAGCTTCCTGCAGGGGGCGAGGCTGAACCTCCTCGTATCAACACTTACCTGTTGAAAGAGCACTTCTCCATCAGGGAAGGGCTAAGTTTATCAGCCCTTCTGCAGTGTAGATATGATTCTTTTTTTTTTTTTTTTTTTTTTTTTTTTAGGTGCTGGGGCTCGAACTCAGGTCCTTGTGCTTGCAAGGCAAGCACTTTAACCACTGAGCTAAATCCCCAGCCTAGATATGATTCTTGTCTGGATGTAGATATTGCCCTTGCAGGGGCAGTCACATGATCTTCCTTTTCTTGGGAGACTGTCTGGTATGTTCTGCAGGGCTGTGGGCTCTGGTCTGGGGGGCAGAGCTTGTCCCTTACAGTGTGTGCTCTTGGGGAAGACCCAGAGCCTCTCCTGCCTCCCATTTCGTCAGTCAGTAGCCCAGCCGACTGATCAAATGAGGTACAGGTACAGCTCTCAGACATGCTTCATGCCTGTGGATTCCAGGTCATCTAGCAGTGGGAGTGCTGTCACACCTTATCTCACAGGTGGCCATCACTAAATGTGGCAATACAGGTAAGGTGCTCTGCATGGGGTCTGAATTAGTCAGCTTTCTGTTGCTGGGACAAAATTCCTGACATATGCAATTTAAGAGAGAAAAGTTTTTTCTGGTTCAGTTTCAGAGATTTCAGTTTATGGTTGGCTGGTTCCAAGGCAGAAACATCATGGTGGAAAGCTGCTCAATCTGTGGTGGCCAGGAAGTACAGAGAGGGGAAAAGGAGGGCTTGGGGACAAGAATACACCCACATACCCTTTTGGGTCACCCCTAGTGACCCATCTTCTCCAACCATGCCCACCTCCTAACAGCTCATTTGACAGAGCACTTCAGTGGATTAATTCATTGATGCTATTAGCGTGTCTGTGGTCTAATCACCTTCCAGAGCCCCACCTCTGAACATATGAGACTTCTGGGGGACATTTTAGATCTAAACCATAACAGGGTCTGATCCAGAGAAGGCATTCAGCAAATAGGAGGCAGGCAGCAGCTCTTTGCAAGGAGAAAATGTTGGAATGTACTAGTAGAGATGTGCGCTAAGGGTAAGGGGCTCAAGAAGGAAAAGCCACTGTCTCACTAGAGGGCAGAGGAAGTGGCACTGGGATGACAGCTTTTATTTGTCTTTCGAATACACTTTTAAATGGAAGTATGTAATGTTTGCAGAAAGATTAGAAGCATATAGGTGATAAATTTTCACGAAGTGAATACGCCCATGTAGCCCCCATCCATGTCAAGAAATAGAACATTCCAATATCCTAGGAACCTCCCCGCACCCTCTTACAGTTATTGTCACCTCAAAGGCAGCCTCTGTCCTGAGTTGTGTACTGTCATTGATGACTATTGCCTGACTTTGAACTTTATTATACATGGACTCATTGAATAGATATTCTTTTATGCTAACTTTCTATCAGCATTTTGATAGTGAGATTCATCAGCGTTATTATATTGAGCTTTATTTTGTTCATTCTCATTGCTCTATGGTGTTTCATTGTCTCCATGTACCAGTTTATCCATTCTACTTTTCACGAACATTTTGATTGGTTTTTGATTCAGGCTATAATGAATAGTTCTGCTACAAATATCTTTGGACCAATCTTTTGATGCACTATTATTCTTCCTGTTGGGTAAATACCTGAGGTTTGTAATTGCTAAGTCATAGAGTTATACATAATAAGCTTTTGTAGATACTGCCATATAATTTTCCTAAGTGTGACGCCAACACATCCTCCTTGAAGCTGTATATGTGAGTGTCCGTCACTCCACTTACTTACCAACTTTATTAGTATTAGATGTTGTGATATCTAATTATGGTTTTAATTTACATTTTCTTGATGACTAATGAGGTTGAGTGTCTTTACATATGTTGATTGGCTATTTAGATAACTCTCTTTTGCAAAATGCCTGTTCGAGTCTTTCTCACATTTTTCTATTGGCTTATCTGTCTTTTTTCTGATTGATTTGTAGGGCCTAAAAATATTCTAGATGTGGATTCAATGTTGGACAAATACATTGTGAATATGTTCTCCCACTCTGGGCCTTGCTTTTTTCCATCTTTTTAGGGAATATTTGAAGAAAAGAAATTCTTCTAATGCAATGTAATTTGTTAATTTTTTTCTTTTATGGAGAATGTTTGTTGAGTTCTTTTCCTTTGGTTTTTACGAGATTATGGATATACTGTTATATCTTGCTATCCATGAGAGATTAGCTCTAGGATACCTTGTGGATACTGCAGTCTGCCAACACTCAAGTTCCTTATATAAAATGGCGTAGTATCAGCATATCACTTACACACATCCTCCCATATACTTTTTTTTGAGACAAGGTTCCATTATGTAGTTCAGGCTGGTCTTGAACTCATTATGTAGCCCAGGCTGGCCTCAAACTTGTGGTGATCCTCCTGCCTCAGCCTGTGCCACCGTGCCGAGCGCTCCCGTATACTTTCAATCATCACTAGCTTACTTATAATACTGGATACAGTGCAAATACTATTCAGATGTTACACAGTGTTGTTCAGGGAATAGTGACAAGAGGAAAAGTCTGTACATTTTTGCTATAGATTAATTTTTTTTTTTATTTTGATCTGGGGTTGGTTGCGTTGGCATATGAAACTCACAGATATGGAGGACCAACTTACTCTCTTGTCTTCTAGAAGTTCAATCATTTTATGTTTTACATGTTGATCTAAAATCCACTTGTTAGGTTTTTTGGCACAGTGTGGTACAGAGGCCAGGACACGTTTTCCATAGGTGGCTATCCAATTTATTAAAAAAACTATCCTTTCCTATAGTGGAGTATTGTCATGTCTGTCACAAAGGGAACGGGCATACCTGGGGGCGGACTAGAGTTTTGAAGGATGAGTAGAGTTCGCCAGGTAGACAGGGAGGGAGGTCTTCTAGGGAAGAGAGACAGCGTAGGCACGAGTTTAGAGGTGTGAACTGGATTGGCTGGAGGGAAAAGAGGAAACAGTGTAGTGGAGACGTTGACAGGGCTGGAACACACAAGGCGAGGGGCTGGGACTTTATCCTGATGGGTGGAGGGGTTTTGAGCAGGAGACGAATAGTCAGGTTTGTGCAAGGCCCAGGAGGATGAATTCCCAGGGTAGGGGATGGCAGGAGGATGAGTTTAGAGCAGACCCAGCAAACTGAGCCCATGTTGCCCCTCAGCAGAGACCAGGGTGCATTTGCTCCGGGAGGCAGTGGAGAGGCAGGAGTGTGCTTGGGACCCTGGAGAGTGACCGTCAGCCTCAGGATGGCAGCTGAATCCCAGATGTCCATGCCAGTGTCCTTGGGTGGAAGAGCCTCCCTCTTCTACCTCCTGCCCCTGACCAGAGCCCCCAGCATTGCAGGCCCTGATGGAGAAGTATTTTAGGAATGGGGCAGACAGTGAAGGCATGAGTATTCTTGGAAAGGGGGCCGTTCTGTTCCTGCCGTCCTTGGTGCACCCACAAGGAGACTCGACCACACTCTGGGCCCTGAGATCTGACCTTTCCGGACTGGCTGAGGTTCAGAGCCGGGCAGATCTTCAGGGGGAGAGTGGCTTGGCTGAAGCTGCACAGTGAGCAGGATGGCTGAGCCCAGGGTGAGGCCGAGCACAGACTCATCCACTTCTCCAGCCTCCAGGGCCCTTGGCGTGGGTCTCAGTCTCCTCCCCTGAAACGTGCAGCAAATGTGCCTCCTATTCTAGGCTGTTTTAAAGGTCAGAATGCATCAAGTCCCCTGTCCCAGAATCGGGTGGGTGCAGTGGAGGGAGCTGATAGTCTGTGATGATTATGATGGGAGTAATGACGATGATTATAGGAACTGCAAATGCTTACGGAGTATCTACCATGAGATGCGACTGAAAAATACAGTGAATGTTTAAATTTAAAGCAATTTATCACAGTAAAAGATACACTGCGCTAACCCCCCTCAGAGTTCTCCGCCTCACCTCAAACACCTCCCATCATTCTTGCCATCCTCTAGAGCAGTTCTGGAAGTCCTTTTGTGGTTGTCTTTAGTTGCTCTGTCGTGGCTGCCTCGATGTCCTGAATTGATTCAAAATGCTCACCTTTCATGGTCATTTGGACTTTGGGGAGGAGCTGGAAATTGCATGCTAGATCTGGTGAGTGAGGTGGATGAGGACACACTGTAACGTTTTTACAAGCCTGTCTTTCCGTTGGATGGCACTTGGCAGCAGCACTGACTGTACGTTTTATCACACCTTGTAAAGATACTCATGAAAGACGACTTCCAGAACTGCTTCTGAAAGTGGCAAGAACAATGGGATAAGTGTGTGCAAAGAGAGGTGGAGTATTCTGAGAGAGATTAATGGCAATGTGTGTTTTACTGTAATAAATGTTTCAAAATTTAAACATTCACTGTACAATGGTTACCTCTTGTATGTGCCAGGTGCTATGCTCAGCCCCTGATGCGGATCATCTACCAGCTATGCTGTTCCGTGGCTACTCGGTATCTGTATCACCATTTTACAGTCGAGCCTGGAAGAAGTTAAGCAGCCTGCACACAGGATTCGAACCCTGATTTGGCCTCCTGGCCCCACAGCGGGCTCCCTTCCCACCACCCCTGGCTCTCGGAGTGCTCCATTTGCTGAGCTGTCCCTTGGAGGGAAGCCATGGTTTTTAGGCTTGGTCCCTGGTGCCCACCCAGGAGCAGAGGGCACTGCTGTGTGCCAAGCAATGCAGTGCACCAGGCCCTGCCTCCGCATGCCTGGCAGCAACCTTGCGAGGCAGGCGCCACCCTGACTTGGTCACGCGGTTAGAAAGTGGGAGTCGTCCTCAGGCCTGCCTGATTCTGAAGGCTGGCCTCGGGGCTGCAGGACTATTTGTGCCCTTCCCTGGGGTCTTCCTGGCTTGGCAGAGCTTCTGGTGGGAGGTGGAAAGCTTGGCAGGGTCCCCTGGTGTATGGAGTTCTGCACCCCTCCCTGCACCAGCTTATGGGACTCCTGGTCCTGTCACTAACCCCTTGGAGTAAGAGCAAGACCCCACATTTGGTACTGCCGGCCATTCCTAGTACCATCCCAGGTGCTCAGCACAGTGCCTGGCCCAGATGGACCCTCAGGAAACAGTCTTTAAAGGGAGGGAGGCAGAAAGGAAGTAAAGAGGGCAGGAAAGGAGCTCTAGGGTAATAGAAAGGCAGGCCTGACTCCTCTGCTCTGTGTGTGGGGGTGTGTGTGTATGTGTGTGTGTGCACGTGTGCGCGTGCACATATGTGTGCACAGGTACATATGCACTCATGTCCTAACATCTCTACCTGCCCAAGTTTGCTTCCTGTTCATCCCGTCCCGTGTGTCCCAGTTAGATGCTCCTTAATGTGCCCCACCTGGAGGGCTCTCAGCTTCCCTGCCAGTGCTTGGGCCATGGCTCAGCAGGACAGTGGCCCTGGCTTACTTCCCTCACCCCATCCACCCCGCCCCATAGAGTTACTCAGCAAATACTACACAGTCCAGCCACTAGCCCAGCAGTGTCTACTTAGTGCTGTACGGATAGGAAAGAGCTAGAAATAGAAGAAACAGATAATGATGAAAAAGATGGGGGAGAGTCATTAACTGAGCACCTGCTATTTACCCGGCGCTGGGGCAATTCCTTTACATATACTCTGTCCCTTCCAGCTCCACAAGGCCAGAATCATTGGGCCCATTTTGCAAATAAGGAAACTGGGACTTACAGAGGTTAGGTAAATTGCACAAGATCAAAACGTAAATAAGTAGAGGAGCTCTGGGAGAGCAAGGAGATGAGTAAGCTGGGACATGGGCCTGGGAGACAAACACTGATTTCAGGGTGAGGTCCAGCTTCCTAAACACCTCCTTGCTCCTGCGCCACAGAGCACCTGTGCCTCCTCCAGAATTCCATGCTGGTGCTAGCTGCAGCCTCCTGACCCATCTCTGTGCCTGTGGCCTCCTCTGCTGAGAGCCCTGCTGGCCTTTCCTGCTGCCTCTGTGCTCCCACAACTCCCCAGGCAGGGGAGGGCAGGTGGGGCGCACAGGCCTTGGCATGTGGCGGGGCTCTGGAGATGTTTGCTGTGTAACTGGGGGGCGGGTGGAGCAGGGCAGGCTGGGCACTGGCAGGGAGCCAGGAGCCCTCCAGCTGGGGGATGTTAGGGGGCACCCACCTGGGGCCCACAGGACAGGCAGGACACGGTGAGCCGGTGGGGGTCCTAGGGAGATGAGGCAATGTGCAGAGAGGCACAGAGGGAGGGTCTGGGCAGGAGGGAGTGGCGGCGATGCTGGGTGAGCTAGTCCCTGAGCAGAGCACCCGGGGCTGGGCCAGGACCGGGAGCTCTCCTGACAGGTGTCTATCACCACAGCACAGGAAGACACCGGGGAATCCCAGCTTTCAGAGAGGAGAACTGGAGGTAAAGAAGAGGTCTGTGGGGTGCAGGTCCCCTTGGCCCACCCTTGAAGCAGTGGCGTCAGAGACTCCAAGAAGAGAACAGGCCTGGCAGGGCTGTGACGAGAGAGCACAGACCTGGAACAGAGCTTGGGCGCTGCCTTCCCTGACCGCCTGGGGAGAAGCTGGGCATCTGGGTGGGAGGGCCGGGGATGTCCAGCAGGCTGCCAGGCGCCTGTCCTTCTGGCTTGATTAGGTGTCAGTGCCAGGAGTAGGGAAGGTTTCTTGCCTTCTCGCTCCTCAAGGAATCCCCTTCGCTGAGTGTTGGCTGTGTGCTGAGTTTCTAGGGGGAGCTGCTTCTCTTCTGGGCCTCAGCATTGCTTTCAATAGAATGGGTTTGCTGCTTGCTGTAGTGTGCTGCCCTCCTGAGCCCCCAACAGACCATGAGTCATGGGATCCTTTAAGTATAGAGAAGTTTCAATCTGCAGTCAAATTCTTCTTCCTTCCCTGGCCCTCTGTTGATGGGGCACACGAATGGGTAGATGACTATAGCAGACTTGGCAGCTCCCCACCCTGGACTAGGTCCTCCCTCTTCTGCACAACTTCCTATCATACAGGAACCCTTGTGTGTGGGAACCAGTCCTGGGCTGGGTATTGGTCTCAATTCTGGTCTCGTGTGACCTGGGGCATATCACCTCCCTCCTCTGGGCCTCATCACATTTGGTGAGGCTGTTCTTTAGAATTGTCTGGGAGTTGTAAAAAGTGAAAATACCTAGGGCCTACTCTTAGGGAATCTGATCCACTAGATTGAGACCTGGGACCCTGATATGGACATTTCAAAGCATTCCACAAGTGGTTCTAAAGTGAAAGTCTCTGCTGAGAGCCAATAGTCTAGATTGGTGTTTTTTAAACTTCAATAGGCACATGAGTCACTTGGGATCTTGTTAAAATATAGTTTCTGATCTGGTAGGCTTAGGAGTCTGTATTTCATACAAGTGTCCTGCCACACTGGCCACACTTTGAGGAGAAAGTCCAGAAGTTCCTGTGAAATTCACTGGATTGCTCATTCATCTATTCATCAACACTTAAACTGGGGGACTGGTGAGGCTAGAGGAGGAGGCAGAACCCCATTCTTCCTGGGCTACAACATTTGGATTTTATTTTCAAGGCACTGAGGAGCCACATCAAGGTTTTAAGTAGAAGAGTCTCCCCCCCACCAAGTACTAACCAGGCCTGACCCTGCTCAGCTTCCGAGATCAGATGAGACTAGGCGCGTTCAGGGTAGTATGTACCAGTAGGCTCCCTGGCATCGCACTGAGCATGATTGGGCCACCACTGGGAGGCTGGCATCAACTGGATGGCGGATGACAGTGTGGTATTGGATATAGACAGAGTGGAAAGATTCTTTTTTAAAAAGATCAATATATTTATTTTTTAGAGCACGTTTGGGAATTGAGCAGAAAGTACAGAGTACTCCTTCCTATTCCTTCTGTCCCCACCACACATAGTTCCCCAGTGGAAAGATTTCTGAGATTTGACAAGGAATGATCCTGAGGACTCGATGATTGGCCACGAGGGGTGGTAGTGAAGGAAAAGGAGAGAGAATGATATCCAGGTCCCCAAGATGGGTGACGAGGGTGGCATCATTCAGGGATCTGAGAGGAGGAAGGGACCACAGAAATCATATTCAGTCCAGGCTGCGTTGATTTCAGGGGGTTGATGGGGTACCCAGCAGCTCTCCACTCTGTCCCACAAGTGTGTGTGCTGAGCCCCTCGTGGCTGGACCTTTGCATGTGTACTTCCTCCCCAGGGGAGCCGTCTCTGCCTGCTGAGCAGATTTTCGTGCCCCTTCAAGGTCATCTCCCAGGTCCTCCATCCCACTAAGCCGCCTGTCCCACCTTCCCCCTTCTTCCCTGTCACAGCACCTCATAGCTCCACCGCACCTTGCAGGACATGTGTAGTATCCTGAGTTCATGCAGATGGTCATCCTTCCTCTCCAGCCCACGAACTCCACAAGGACAGTGGTTGTGCCTTTTCTCTTTCCCTCTTGTTTATCTTCCAGCCTAAAACAGTGTTTGGCGGCAACGCTCCTCTGTGAGGACTGAGCCACAGCTTCCCTGTGGGAGGTAGCGTCTGGAGTAGGGTCTGGACTGGCTGTGTGGACCAGGAGGTATCAGTGGCCGAGTAGGTGACTGTGGCCTGAGGATGGAGGAGGATGCTGGGCTGAGATGACAGGGCCCCGGAGCACGTTCTGGTGGACAGGCAGTGTAGGGTGGAGGAGGGCTCAGCAGGTGGGTCAGAGGAAGTCCGGGAGGGAGCAGTCAGAGCTGAGCTGCACTTGGTGGTCATTTACTTGCCTAATAGCACTATGAGGAGGTGTTCTTACTCCTGTGTTATGGCTAAGGAAACTGAGGCATGGAGAGATTAGACCCAGGTCCTCCAGCCAGTGAATATGAAGCAGGCTCAGTATCCACAGCCCCCGGCACTGTCACTTGTGGCCTCCGTCCTCCTGGACTTTGCCCAACCTGTCTAATTAGGGGCAGGGAAGAGAAGGACTGGAGGGTCCCTGAACTGTTGCCAGAGGCAGCAATGAAGGCTCTGGCCTCTGGGTGTCCAGAAGCCCCAGACCTGGCAGAGCTGGACCGAGGCTGGGTGGAGAAAGCTGAGTGTTGGCTGAGCAGCTGAGGTTTGCAAACATCGGCCTGGAGCCGAGAACCCCAGTGGTGGTCTAGACTTGAAGGAACAGCCCCATGCAAAAGCCAAGCTGGAGGTTTGGGGCAGGGCAGCGATTCTAAGGGACTCTCCCTTTCTCAAACAACTTGTGGTTCACAGAGTGCTTTCCTGGCCTTTCTTGGCTCTTAGAAAAGGAGCAGGAGGCACTCTCACCCCTGTTCATGGCCTAGAAAGCCAGGTAGCCTGGGATCTCACCGCCAGCAAGTGATAGAGAGAAGATCTCAGCCCAGGTCTTCTGGCTTTATGTCCAGTGCTTTCTGTAAAATCCTGATGGTGCAAGGGACACCCTGAGGCCTAGGCAAACCCTAGCATGCGCCCTCCCAGAGCAGGAAGTGGTTTTTGAGGGCAGATGCTGAGCCGGGTATCTGGGTGGATGTGATGACTCATTCGTGGGAGATCTGCAGGTTGCCTTTGGGGTCAGCAGTCCTGGCTCTGAGATGAGTAGCTGTGTGACACTGGGCAAATCACTGTCAGCAGCCCACTATCAACCCCTGAACCCAGTGGGCAGTCAGTGGGGTCCTGGAGCCTGGGAGCCATAGCCGGTGTGAGGGGGAGCTCTGGGCGTCATAGGTGCCACTCTTCCCCAGCCTGTTCCGAGCTCTGGATTGGATTTGAGAGAGGATTTGATTAGATCCTAAATAGTGGCTCTGTTTAGAGGGCCTGGTTCATTTCCTGTGTGCTGCTAGCAGGCACGACATGGGCAGAATTAACCCCGGTCCAGCCAAGCCAAAGAAGTGATGGATGGAGAGATACAGACCCCCCTGGAGGGCGGGGCTGCACTGGCCAGCACTCTGGACCTGAGGCCCTGGGTGAGCAGGCTGGTCTCTGGGACTCACCAGCTGGATTCTTGTTACTGCAGCCTGTTGCTAAGCTAAGTGGGTGTCCCCAGCTGCCTGCACTTCCTCCACTAGAGTGCACAGCACACTCCTTACACCCCATGGTCTAGCCTTTTTTTCTGCTTCACTGAGGGCAGAGACTGTGTCTGACTTGTTTCCTGCTGTCCCCTCACTACTTGCCCTCGTGCTGGGAGAATGAATGACTGCACGTGTGCCCCGCCCCCACATCCTGCTGGCACTGCCCAGAGCAGGTTTGACGCAGACAGCTCTGTTGCTGTCATTTGTTGGTGACAGGACAAACCACACCTGCCATTTATTCTGTGACCTTGCCCTCATCTTTATCTCCTCTCCTGCCTTAATTCTCTCCTGTGCTTGCCACCTCTCACCCCGGGAGTGCTCAGATGTCCTGTAGCTGTCCCAGATCACCCCTCAAGCCACTGCCACCCTAGTTCTCCAGAACACTGGCCTGACCAAACCTGACCAAACCCGCGTGGCTCACAAAGACCATGCCTGGAGCACAGCAAGAGACAACGACCGTGGGTTTTGTCTGCAAAGCACCTGCTCTACTTCTGATTTGCTGCTGGTCTGTTTTTCCTGCCGCTGGATCCCAAGGGCCACAAACCCTCGTATGTCAGAGGCCTTGGACAGGGGATTGGTCTTAATTCTGCACATGAGCCTTGCCTTTTTAGGTAATTCTCTTACCTACCAGGCCCCCAGTTTCCCCATCTCTAAGATGAGACTATTAGTGACTACCCTCTTATCCAGTGCTCTTCCTGGGGCAGGCAATGGGAGACCACCCGCAGACTGTGAGTCCCATGTGGTATCCCTGGGCTCTGTTCCCTGTGAGAGATGGAGGCTCCGGAGCCAGAGAGGCTTGGCCAGGGTTGCAAAGAGAGAACATGGTCCTATGAGGATGGAAATCTGACTGGGGCATCCAAGCACACCAAGCTGGGCGCTGTGGTGGTTTCTTGGCAGTCCCTTGGGGAGAGTCCTCTGGGGACAGGCACCTCTACCCAGCGGCACTTCCCCTCTTAGCTTTGTTTGGTTTGGCCCAGTCTGGTGCAGGTTGTCAGAGGCAGGCTGACTTGCATTTCTGGTTTGGGGCTTGTCTTGTACTTTCCCCAGGGCACTGGGCGGGCTCTGCCAGCAGGCACCCTTGGGACAGGCCTGGGCCCCGCCTCTCCCCTCCCCCCAGGAAGGGGAAATCAGCCAACTCCTCTCCTAGTGTCACTCTGTGTCAGGCCCCAAGGGCTCCCCTGCTTGCTGCTACTCCCATCTTTCCCTGAGGACTAGAAAGGCAGGTGTGTGTTGGGGAGGGTGGTGCAAATGTGGGGTTCAGGGGAGCTGGCTAGGGACTATTTTTCCAGATGGAGATGCTCCTTGGTGAGTGGGTGATGGGCTAGTGACTGGGACTTGGATCAGAAATTGACTTTGGAGGAACAGAGCCAGAGGCCTGGTCTCTAGGCCTCTTCTAGCCCCGAATTATGCAGGGTAGCTTTGGGCAAGTTACTGAGTCCCTGTCCAGCCAGGCTGGATCTTCTGTCTTCCTGCCTGTCCAGTGAGGGTCCTGTCCCCCTGGGAACAGCCTGATGTGCTAAGCACAGCCCTTAGTTTCCAGAAGTTCTGGATTAGGAGCTCTGGTATCACAGTGGTCAACACTGATTCTGGGCATTTGGCAGAGTTTACTTCCAGGAGTTCTTGGGAAGATGAACCGCTGTTTGAGATCCTTGAGTTCAGAATTTCCCTCTAGATTCTTTTTTATAAATCAGCACAGCTACTATCACCATCATTATCTCCTTTAAGAGCTTTATACTTTTTATAATATATTCTCCTGGTTTGTCTCTTGGGCACTTTGGTTATCCCACTCATAGGTGCAGACCTGGAGGCCAGGTTAGTGATTGGTTTTATCTGATCCTGCTGTGTGATTCTAGGTTGGCCCTTGCCCCTCTCTGGACCCCAAGCTCCCTGTGTACGCACTGGGGATATGCGATCCCTGGTGTTTCATGGTCTGAGGCTGTGAGGTCTAAGGGGTCCCTGGGTGGTTACCTCCCAGCTGCAGGCAGTATTCCCAGCACGGGAAGGCTGTGGAGTCAGTAGGCATCTGTCTTTGGCCCAGGAACCAGAGCCTGAGGTGTGTGCTGTCTGACCCAGCCAGGTCATCCTAGAATCTGCCAAGACTTCCCCTTCCTCTCCACTGTTGGGGCCCCTTTTGCTTTCCTGCTCCCAGGCAGTGGCTCTTCCCACGCTTTGCTTTCACATCTGCTCTGGTGCTCCTAGAGTGTGACTCTTGGCATGTGTGTGCAGCTGCCCTGAGCCATGTGTGTCTGGGTCACTTGCTCGCAGCAGAGAGGGCCTACTTGGGGCTTCACACATCCCTACACCTTCCACAAATGGTCACGCATGGTCTCTGCAACCGGAGCTCATAACCAGGTTCCAGAGGGACCTGCTGCAGAAATTCTGTGCCAGTGCACGTTGTGCACATGTTCCTGGGTCTCTGTATGTTTCCGGAGTAGGTGCTGGGTCCTCCTCTTTCACTTGTTCTAGTGGCTGTGGCTAAACTGGGCTCTAAATAGTTCTAGCTCTAGCATTTCAGGTCCTCGAGTGTGGCGAAGAGCCTAGATCAGAGATGAGACCTGCTTCCCCATGTGGCTGTGGCCCCCTGGACACTCTGATGTTGTCGGCCACAACCTCCTTGTAAGACGGCATTTCAGACTCATCAAGCAAACTGCTTTTCCCTTCCAAATGAAATCTACCCAGCAAAACCCTGAGGGTTCTTCGGGTTGTGTGTGAGGCTGTGTGTGTGTGCGTATACGTGCGTGTGTGCGTGTGTGTATGATCCTTAAGGTTCCTCCAAACAGTCTGCTGGGTGGGTAAACCCTTGGGGCCTTGGTGACAGTCTGTGTGTCTGTGACATCTGGTTAATCCAGGTGTGGGCAGTCTTTTACAGTTCTGGTTTCATTCCAGTTTACTGGTTTCAAAAAGGTACTTAACATTTAGAGTGAATTCTTGTTTGAATGACTCACTCGGATTTTTTTAAACTTTGGTTCTTGTAGAGAGTTTCTTTGGCTATGTTGAAGATTTTACCACTTGGTAACTACTCTGGTGTGGGGGCTTGTTTTGGTTCTGGTCCATGAAGGCAGAGATTGCCTGGCCTTTCCTTTACTCACAGTGTGGTGTTGCCCCTATTTTCTCTTTTGTAAAACGAGGATAATGGTGCTGCCCTTATGGAGCAGCAGGGTAGATCTTGTAAGAGGGGACCGAAGCTGGTGTGGTGTGTAACACACAGTGGGAGCCAGACACATGGTGGTTACCTCTCTCTCCTGTCTCCCTCAAGTGACCAGCCATTCTTTGGATGGAGCAGAAGTTTCAAGCAAAGAGATGGTGGAGGCCTTAATGAACTGAGCCAAGAGGGCTTTCAGGGTTCCACCTGGCACTTGGACTTTTTGATTGTGGGGTGCACGGTTCAGGCTGCTCCCTGATTTGGTGCCAGACTCTGTGACATGGGCTCATAAACCGTGCCTGGCCTTTGTAGTCACCTCTTCTGAACCTTCTTTGTATTCTTTCTGTTTTCTAGATGTTTGAGACAGAGGCAGATGAGAAGAGAGAGATGCCCTTGGAGGAAGGGAAGGGGCCAGGTGCTGAGGACCCCCCACCCAGCAAGGACTCCTCTCCTGGGCAGGAGCTGCCTCCAGGACAAGACCTTGCACCCAGCAAGGACTCCTCTTCTGGGCAGGAACCTGCTTCTGGCCAAGAATCTCTGTCCAACAAAGACTCACCTTCCAGCCAAGAACCCCCTCCAGGTTCAGAAGCCCCGCCAAGTGAGGATGCCCCACCAGGCCAGGGGGCCCCCCCAGCCTCAGACCTCCCACCCTGCCAGGACACTCCTGCTGGTCAAGAACCTGCGGCACTTGGTCAAGACCTCCCTTCGGCCCCAGAGCACCCTGCCCAGGCCTCTCTGCCCTGTCGAGACCTGCCTCCCAGCCGGTCCTCCCCACCAGCCGAGGCCCATGCCGAGGAAACCTCGACCTCTGGGGACCCGTCGGCAGCTACCGAGGCCCTGCCTGCCGCCTCCAGACCCGCCTTCGTGATCCCCGAGGTCCGGCTGGATAGCACCTACAGCCGGCAGGCAGGGGCCGAGGGGGGCAGCTCGGGAGATGAAGAGGAGGCAGAGGGGGCAGAGGAGGCGGAGGAGGAAGAGGAAGACGAGGACGAGGACACAAGTGATGACAACTGCGGAGAGCACAGCGAGGCCAAGCGCAGCAGCATGATCGAGACGGGCCAGGGGGGTGAGGGTGGCCTCTCGCTGCGGGTGCAGAACTCGCTGCGGCGCCGGACGCACAGCGAGGGCAGCCTGCTGCAGGAGACCCGCGGGCCGTGCTTCTCCTCTGACACTACCCTGCACTGCTCCGATGGCGAGGGCCCCGCCTCAGGCTGGGCCATACCTTCACCCCGCACCCTCAAGAAAGAGCTGGGCCGCAATGGTGGCTCCGTGCACCACCTTTCCCTCTTCTTCACAGGACACAGAAAGGTAAGACGGCGAGGTGGAGGAAGGCAGGCTCATGGGAAGGGGCCGAGCAGCTGCCCCGTCTCACTCTGCCCTCCTGTAAGCCTCTGGTGAGCCTCCTGCCCATGTAATGGAAGACAAAATCAAGGCCCGGGGGGCTAAAAAGGTAGTCTTGACTGAAGCCCGGATTTTAAGATTCCAGGTGCTGTGTTTCTACAGCTTTATTGTCCTCTTGTCCCCAAAGAAGGCAGAGCAGGTTTGGCCTAGCCCAGGACACTGCATATTTGGATTTAAAATATCTGAGCTAATAGCTGAGAAAATAAAGAGTTACAATTTAGATCTGCTACAGGTCTAGCTGAACTAGAAATCTGTCATCCAACAGTAACAAAGAGCATGTATTTATTCTGTGCTGGCATTATTCTAAGCAGTTTGCATGAACTCATTAGTTCTCACAACAACCCTATGAAGTAGATGGTATTTTTATGCCCATTTTTCAGATGAGGAAACCAAGGCACAGAGGTGTTATCTAACTTTTCCAGGTAAACAGTTTATCAGTGTCTAAGCCAGAATTAGATTCTGGTTCAAGGACTAGAGCTCATAAGTACTATGCTGTATGTACTATGCTATCTATGCAAATATTTATACATAGGTAAGTATTTATGGATTTCCTGTGTGTGCCAGGGTCATGCTCAGTGTCATGGCAGGAGCCACAGAGCTGTGAGGAATGAGTTAGCTGTGTGGGCTGGGAACATAGCCTAACAGGGAACAGATCACACTGTGGCCTTGAAGCCCATCATCCAGTTCGATCCTGGGCTCTGTCCCTTACTCCCTGTGTGGCTTTGGGCAAGCCGTCTAGCTCCTCTGAGCCTCACATTATTTCCCTGCAAAATAGGGGTTAATTGTACTTGAGGCCCAGGTAGGAAGCATGAACCAGAAGAGGCTGGGGCCCCAGAACATGAATGGCATTGGTGCAGGCCTCTTGAAGTGCAACAGCAGGGTGAAGTGTTATTACGACAAGCGGGTGAGGTTCAGTGGGAGTGGTGGTCAGGGTCCAGGAAGCACAGCCTACTATCAGAGATCTGGGAGTTCAGAAGAGACCCTGGGGCCTGGGGGCCTCAGGGAAAGCATCTGGAAAAAGATGTTCCTGCCTGGCCTGGAAAGTCAAGGCGGGTTTAGAATAATCAGAGGAAGGGACAAGCATTCTTTGGTTAGAGCAGAGGAATTCTAAAGGGCAACAGGTGGCATGCATGCTGCCACTTCTTGCTCCAGGGTCCATGGCAGACATCACTAATGGATTCCAGCACACTTCTCAGCTGAGTTGGGACAGGGCCTCTGAAGCCTTCTTAGCTTCTTAGCCACCAGCAACAAGGCAGACTTGGCATTTGGGAAGGTATCTTCTGCTGCAAGGTGGTCAGCCTGGAAGGGCAGACTGAGGCCCTCCAGAAAGGAACAAAATCCCAGAGCTGGAACAAAATACCTGAGGATTGGGACTGGCTCTCAGTTTCCTCATCTGTAAGCGCAAGTAGTTCTCAAAACTTAGTGTGCTCCAGAATCACCAGGAGGAAGTTATTCATGTGTGACTTCTAGTCTCCAGCCACAGGCTCTGGAATCAGAATTTCCAGGAGTGGTGCCCAGACCCTGAATTTTAAACAGGCCCTCCAGGGATTGTGATGCCCTCCTGAGCTGGAGCGTCACCATTGACGGCCGCTTCTTGGGGGAGCTGCCACAAGAGAAGCGAGGCTGCAGACTGACCCACGTCAGGCCTGGCCGTCTCCCTCTAGAGGGCAGCTGAGGATCGAGGGTCTGCCACCTGCCCTCACCCTCCCAATCCTGATTCCCCACCAGGCCTCCCCCTTCCTGCTTTGTTCCTCACTCACCCTTCTCCAACACAAATATTTATAGTCTGATAAATCTACAGACATTCGTGCATACACTTCTATCTAATTCCCTGGCTCTCTTGACCCAGCTCCTATTTTGGAACACGCGTTTCTTCCTGGGAGTCCAGTGGGCCTGGATCAGTGCTCTCCTGCCTCAACGTCTTCCTTTGGGTGCTCAAGTTCCTTCTGGCATCTTCTCCCCCATTCTCTTTTGGCCTGCCACCTCTTTCTTGAGCTTGAGTGACCGTGCTGGTGGGGCCTCTGAGAGTGCCCTAGCCCTGTGGTGGCCATCCTCCCATGCAGCTTCCACTTACCAGGCCCTGAGTCCTTCATCATCCTCATCCTGCTCCCTCCAGCCCACCAGCTTCAATAAGGACCTCATCCTGGGCAAGAGCTGTGAAGCCTGGACTGGCTGAGCACCTGGCTTGGTACTATGCCCCCTCTGCAGCAGGCCTCAGGCTAATCTCTGCCATCTCTGAGCCTCAGTTTCCTCACTGAGGAAGTGGGCAGGGTAGTCCTACCTTCTGTGTAGGGTTGCTGGGAAGATTAAATAGCTTGATGCAGCTGTTAGGGCAGCGCCTGCACTCAGCACCTAGGCGGTGTTTCCTAAATGGCCTTCATGCTGCTGTGGAAGAGGCACAGAGGAAGTGGAGGTCAGCAGGAGCAAGAGTGCTGGCCGTTATGGCTCCCTCACAAAGCACCACCCGTCCCTCTGACCTTCACAGCAGTGCCAAGTGGTGGGATCGGTGTTCCTCTTTCAGGACAGGGCTGAAGCTGCACAGCCAGTCGTGTTGTTGCCAGACGGTGACCTCGCCCTGTCCAGTCCTCTGTGCCTCTGCCCCAGACCTGTGCTGTCTCATGCTGATGAGGGGCTGGAGCAGGGCAGGTGGGGTGGAGGTGGGGCAGCATATTCCCCCCATACTTCCATTTTCCTGGCTTGGGCCTGGCTGTCCTGGGAGAGTCAGTGATGGGCCACTGTTCCCAGGCAGTGCCAGGCAAGAGGTAAGGTCTTCAGGTTGTGGATGCAGATAGGCCCAGGTTCAAGTCTCCACTCTGCCTCCTCTTTCCTGGCTCTGAGCCTTGGCCAGGTAGCTTCTTTCTCCGAGCTTGTTTTCTATTATAAAAGATGGGAATGCTGGGTCTTCCCGGGTTTGTCCTGGGGACTCAGGTAGCAGTTTGTAGAAACCTCTGTGCTGGGGACAACCGAGCTCTGTGCACAGGAAAGTGGTCTGGTAATGAGGTGAGAGCTGGGAAGGCCAGAAGAGTCAGGGCAGGCATTTGTGCTGCTGTGTGAATAAGGCGTGGCTGCTAGGAGCCCGTGCTGCCTGCCATGGGGATGCTCAGTTCTTGCTGTGCCTTCTTCCTGCATTGCTATCATCCTGCCCTTATATATCCTGAGTGATTTCCACTGAGTAGGAGTGTTGGGACCAGACGGATCCTAGAGATGGTCTGTGTGGCCACAGCTGTCTGATAGATGGGCCCACTGAGGTCCGGAAAGAAGGACTTCAAGGTAATCCAGTGGGTCCTTGCCCCCTCTGTGGGGCTGAGTTGGCTTATGGCGCCCCCTGCTGCTGGACCCCCACATGCCCAGGAGAGCAGATTCAGGGCCACACAGCTGTCCTTTTCCTGGGGAGCTAGGGGAGCTCTCTGCTGGTTGAATTCTGTGTCTGGGCCCAAGACACTGTCATTGAGGCACACCCCAGCCTATTCTGGCTCATCTTGGGGTCACAAGCTATTCTTTGCCATTGAAGAGACCGCAGGCGGTGGCTTACCCTGGCTTCCTTCCTCCCTCCCAGCAGGAGACTGGCTCAGGCCGAGGCTGTCAAGGGAGGATGCCAGCCCATAGCACCAAGCTTCCCGCCTAAGCCGAAGGTCAGACAAGAAGACCCCTAAAGTGCCTTCCAGCTCCAGGATGTGACAACACTTTCAAGGCTACTTTCAAATGGCCCCAAGAAGAATTATTTCCCATGTCTAAACAAATAAATATAGTTTAGATCCATGGTTTCCACATGGTCACACGGGGCACAGTCTGGTGCCTTGCCTGGCTAGGGAGCCCTAGAACTTGGACCAGGACCAAGAAGAGAACTAGCTGGGGCCCTGATCACAGAGGAGCCCCCAGTTAGCACTGAGCTCTGGAGCCAGACCCCACATTCTCTGCTGCTTGCAAAGTGCTCTGGGACTTAGTTTCCTCAGCTGTAAACTGGGGGAAATAACAGCAAATAACTCTTAGAATCGGTATAAGAATTAAATTAGAAAGCATTAGAAGCACAGTGTCTGGTACATAGCGAGTGCCTGATGAGTACTAGCCAAACCTACCCTAGCTAGTTGTTGTAGATCGCTTCCCTCATGCTCGCTTACTTATCCTCACAACAGCCCTGTATGGCGAGTCCAGTTGTCACCCTTATTTACCAAGAAAGAAACTGAGGCACATAGAGGAGTAGAACTGAACTAAGGCCAATTAGTTATTATGTAATTGAGCTAGGGTTCAGATCCTGGCAATTTTGAATTTACACTCTTAATCACTACTGTAATTGTAGTTCTAATGATGGGAAGAATTATAATTATTATTCCAAGAGGCTGCAACAAACTGCCAGGCCCTGGAGGTGGCTGGGTGAGGCAGGGAGAGGCCCCAGGGATTCCTGCCTGAGTGCACAGAGGGCTGCCGTGGATCTGGGCTTATATCCGTTTGCTTTTCAGCAGGGCAGGGGCACATTGGCTATAGTGAAGAACAGGCAGAAGCAGGCCCCACTGCAGCTGGAGGAAGATTTGGGGGGCCACTTGGGCTCCCTCCAAAGCCCAAGGCTGCAGCCTCCTTGTGTGTTTGGGGGATCCCTAGAGGAGCACTCGGGACTCTGTCTTTCTAGCTCAGGGTCTGCCCCTCCTGGCCTGCAGGCCCTACCTGGTGCATGGATTCTCCGGCTGCCTGGGGACTGACTCCCAAGGCCGGAATGGCTCAGCCCTCCTTCAGTCAGCTTTCCTTGGGCCCGTCCCTGCTGAAGACGATCCCCTCCCAGGGGTGGAAGGAAGAGCCCATTTCCCAGCAGTACAGAGGCTAGGGGTGGTGGCTGGGGTAGGAGTGGTCCCCAAGCCCATTGTGTGGGGCTGATAAAGTGCGGAAGCTGAGGTTAGAATGGGAGGAAGCCCAGCGCCGTGGGCCCTTTCCCACGGGTGGGGGCTTCTGCTGAGCCAGGCCAGTGTGATTGTAGCCTGCGTGTGCACTGGGATGACTGCGGTGACAGTCAGTGATCCATTGGGCTACTGAGACCATGATGTGTCTTGGGACTGGGTTCTGCAGACCCAGACTTCATCCTGGTCAATCTTTCACCTGCTGCATATGGTAGCCCTGCCCAGGCCTCTGCTATCACTAAAAAACTGAAGCTGAAAGGCTGGGAAACTTCTGTGTTGTGGAAGCAGGACTTATGCCCAGCCTAGCTCCAAAGCCCAGCCCTGGATTTACACACCACATGGGTGTGTGCTTCTGTGCGCACGTACACACACGTGTTTATTGCTGGGGGGAGGCGGTCTCAGGAAGCATTAGAAACGTGCCTGGTCATAGCATTGGAGTAGCAGTGTCCTCTGGTGGAGAAACAGCCTTGAAGTCAGACAGACTTCACTTCCAGCTCTGTCAATTAAATACTGGGTATCCTTGTGCAAGTGACTCTGAGCCCCTGTTTAAACTTTTGAAGATGAATGGGATAGTACCTAACTTGTGGCCATTCCAGGGTTTGGCTTCTATTGCAAACTCCATAAATGAAGGTATAGTGCCTGCTTTGGCAGCACATACTAAAATGAAGGTAGAATTCATCCATCCATCCAACCATCTACCCATCTTCAAGTGGGTACTGCACAGAGGACAGGAGGGCTACTGTTTTAGTCACTTCCCTCATCACTGAGATACAACACATGACACCCGCAAATTAAAGGAGGAGAGATTTATTTTGGCTCACAGCTTGTAGACATTTCAACCCATAGTTGGCTGGCTCCAAGGCAGAGCAGCACAGTGCAGGGGCATGGCAGAGGAGAGCTGCTCACAGCATGGTGGACCAGAAGCAGAGTCCAGGGAGGAGCGGGGAAAGGGATACACCCTTCCAGGCCATGCGCCCAGGGACCTGCCTCTTCCTACCAGACCCTGCCTCCAAACAGCAAGCCAGCTCTAAGCCCATAATCCAATCGTCGTTTACCCCTCCTCCCCCAAGAGCACATGAGGGTTTGGAGGACATTTTACATCTGAACTACAATAGGCACTTTCCAGAATAAAGAACACAGCATTTTAAAGCTGAGCCCATTATTATGAGGAAACTGAAGTCCATGGTGGGTCTCATGAGACATCTGGCTGAGATTCATACCTGGTAGCCTTTTGCCCTGTCTTGGGAAAGAGGTTCATGGCCATCCTACTCTGACTCTAGGTCTTCTGCTGTCTCAGGACTCAGCCTGGCTCTGCTCTGGGGAGCACTGTCAGGACTCTCTCACTGAGTCCCCTGTGCAAGAGGATGCTCAAGCACAGGTAGGACAAGAGAGCCAGCAGACAGCCCCAGTCCAGAGCAACGGAGCCTGCAGTCTACAGGTCTGGTCAGAAGAGGAGTGTCAGATGGGGAGGAGATGTGAGGGTGAGAGGAGGAAGTGCCTCCCAGGCAGAGGGCACAGCACAGGCAAAGGCAAGGAGAGAGGAGGGGCAGAGTCCACAGGCTGAACAGAATGCTGGGATAAAGTTGAAGGCTCTGGTTCAAGCAGCAAGGGCTTCATCATTCTAGTCTCCTTCCCCTCTCTCTGATTCATCCATACATTTGAAAATTGACTTACTGAGCAAGACCAGGGCTTTCTTCTGGAAACTCATAGCCAGGCAGAGGAGGCAGATTTGGAGCAAGCCATTTCAGGTGTGGCGGGGATCTTAGAGGAGGAGAAGGGGGCACAGAATTGTTCTAAAGGTCAGTGAGCGCTCCCAAGGGGAGGAGGTATTTGATCTGCTTGGCTGAGGTCTTGGTCTAAGTTTTCCTAAAGCTGGGTCTTAGGAAGAAAGAGAGGCAGGAGAGTCGCAAAAAGGAGAGAGAGACAGGGTGGGTGAAGACACTCTGGCTGGAGGCTGATCGAGGATGTTGCTGGAGCAGAGACCAGGCTGGAGAACAACTAACTTGACTGATGCGAGGGTGGAGCTTTCTGTCTAGATCTCAAGGTGGAAGGCCCTGTCATGTTATGGAGTTTGGATGTTATCCTGCGGGCACCAGGGAGCCCTGGAAAGCTTTAAGGCAAGAGAGGCGCTCTCAGGCCTGTGTAAATGATTCACTTTGCACACTGCTGACCAATCCCAGGTCTCCTTTGAACTTCAGAATCCTGAGCTAATCATCATGATCAGGAGCTGAGAAATCAAGGAATAGAGACCGAGAAAGAGGCAGCGATTGGCCAAGTCACAGAGTAGAGGCCTGGCTGAAGCCTTGCTCTCCTGCCTGCTCCCCAGCAAGCAGGGTTCCTTCATGCTCCAGGGGGAGAACCCTTTGGCCGGGGACTGTGCCAAGCCAGTCACACTGCATGGACAGATGGGCTGTTCCTGGTAGTGGGGTTTTTCTCCCTCAGCCTGTTCTGTCCGGGGTGGGATCACTGGACGCTGCAGCCATCTGGTTGCAAGGAGTTGTTGGATCCTGGAGCCTCTGGCTTGGGCAGCAGCCCTGGACACCCAGACTGCATTGTGTCTGTCTTCTCTCTGCAGATGAGTGGAACTGACGTGGCCAGGGATGATGATGAAGCCTCCCAGAAGCGAAAGAGCAAAAACCTGTACGTTGAAAAGATCCATAGTCCTCATTCTCATGATTAGGGAGGCTCCCTGCACCCCTCTTCCTCTTCTACCCAAGGGCTTGCCTCTCTCCTGGTGTGTACGGGTGGGAAGAAGACTGCACCCAGCTCCACCCATAGCCCAGACAGATAACAAGGAGATACGTGACGTTGTGACTCTGCACATCAGAACAGTCACTCAGAACTAAGCAAGGTATAGCCACAGTGAGCCAGCTAGGTTGCCCTGGCCCTGTCCAGCCTCTGACCAAGTGTGGTGACAAGTGCTTTGCTCTCTCTGGGCCCTTGA